>JXWZ01003898.1:0-23656 GCA_000956215.1 Anopheles farauti No. 4
TGCCAGTTTAAAAAGGTGGATTGTGGAGGCAGTTTTTAAAGTATTCGAAGCAGATCCGAACGTAAGGGAGAGAGCAAAAGATTTAATATTAAACCTATTGTATATGTACGTTGTGTGTGTGTGTGTGTCAGTGTGCGTGTTTGTTCGAGGATAGCAGATGCGTGGGAGGATGAGGATAAGAGGGAGACGGGATGGGGATGTGGGAGATAGAAAGTAATTGAAACAGTGCTGCAATTCCTCGAACATTGTATAGATCTCATTTTGATTAAACCAACAGCACGATGGCACACGGCGCGCGCAGCCCGATTTCGTTTCGAGAAAGGCTAACATGAAGAGGGGGCACACTTACGCCCACATCGTAGAGCAGAACAGTGTGTTGAGCGTGTGTGGGTGTGTGTGTATGTGTGTGTGAGAGTATTTAAGCGAGGAAAGGATTGAAAAATAAAACCGTACATCTCATAATGCGTGTAAACATAGTTTTTAGTAGTCCGTATAGCAAAAAAAAATTAAAATAATAACAGCAAGAAAATGCATCCTAACTTACGAACGCAGAAGTAAGAAGTTCTGTATTTTCATAGACATACGGTAGTAGTATAGGGCTATTCATCATCGCGAAGACTGCTCAGATGGCAACTGCAGAGAGGTAAAAGAGTCACGTCAGTTCTCTCTCACACCCTCATCTCTCTGTCTCTCTCTCGCTTTCAACAAAACGCGATGATTCAGCAATATCCAGGTAAAACGCAACCTTTTGGATAGGAGAAATGGGTGGACAGGAAGCCTGGCGTGAAGGAAAGAGCAGGAACGAAAAATATGTCCACCGCGCGGCAAATACACTCACACACACACACACACACACACACCTACACACACCTACACATCCCAAATAGTCTTAAGGTTTGGGAAACGTAGCGAAAATCGAACCGGGGAAGAAGGTTATGTGAAATAATCGGCGTGAGTAACGATTAAAAATTGAACAACGGATGAAGCAAGAACGAAAAAAAAAACCTTCAGAATAAAAGTGTCTTTGAAACGAACTAAACAAACACACGCGGTGAAAAAGAACGTTGGCAGAATCGTTACGAGAGAGGTGAACGGCCGCACCGGCCGGTGTAGAGTAAGCAAATCGGAAAGAAAGGATTCGCGTACCATCCGGGCGGGGGGGGGGGGGGAGAGGGGGTAATAGAAAGAGAGAAAGACAGACATATGCAAACAGAGCCGAGCGTTGATCTGTTTCCGGCGCTTTTCATTTGGCCCGTTGTTCCGTTCGGTTAATTTTCGCATCCCTGCCCGTACGGATTTGGATCAGGATTTTGGTTCTCCGGTGAGGTGCATGCATACGTCGCATCCTCTGGGCCCTCCTTGCCCCCGCGTTCTCCGCAGAGCTGACAGTGGATTTGAAATGTGTCTTATGTGAAGCAAAAGAAAACAAAAAACAGAAAACATTAAATCTTAACTATAAACGATGCGTCAGGGTGACGAAACGGGGCAAATAAAGATTAACGAAAATAGGAAAATCGTCTCTCTCGCGCGCTCTCGTGCGTGTGGTGTTCCTTGTGTTTGCTTGGAGAGGCCTGATTAAATGACATAAGCATTTCACAATCATTTCATCTTCAGATCCAAACACTAGTCCGACGTTGTTTATGAAGCCACCGTCACAAGAGGCAAAAGCGACCCAGCCAGCCACATCAGAGGCCGTCAAGATGGCCGCTACTACTAAAACAAAACAAAAGAACTACAATAAACGATTAACAATTGTACAACAAATGGCGCACGACCGTCAGCGATCGATTGGTTGCGATTCGAACAGCATAACGCCATGCTATTACACCGGCCTGCATTCGAGTGCGTAAAATGGAGCAAGCAAGTATCAGCAACCCGCCGATAACCTCTTATCTTCCGGTTTGGAACGACCACCGACGTTTGAATTCATTCAACCAAGCGTCGACGGCAGAAGAAAGCCGCCAGCTCTTGGGTGAAAGATTCCCGTGCGCCGTCAACGTCGCCGTCACAGCCGCTTTGAGCCTTTTTCAGTCGCTTTTATCTCGATCTCGATGTCGTGCCACATGTCGGGGAGTTGTAAAACCAAAAAAAATCTGTCATGTAAGCGCCCGCTGTCGACGCGACCGCGGACATGTCATGGCGATGAGTTGCAGGAGTGGATGGACCCACGGGAAGAAGGATCGCCGCAATCTCCGCGTATAAGCTGTGCGTGATTTCGCTCTCCGTGCTCCACAATCACCGCAAACAGCTGCAGAGCGGGAGGGGAAAAAAAACTGTACTGACCACAGATAAATATTATGCACGAGTGGCAGAAACCGACCGTTGCACGATGCGAAAATATTTACCTGGTTCGCCTTGCGCAGGGCGCGCGGACGTGTTTCGTTCTTCGGTCGCCCGCCGGCCGCCCTATTTACCCGCGCGATTTATGGATGTTGATTGAAAGATTGGACCCGCCAACGTGCGCGCTGCTAGCGCGGACAAACGAGTTTTATTTTTCTCGTGCTAGTGCGGCACCAAACCTGAACGCCGCACCCCAAAACAGCGCTTGGACGGACGTTCCGGGCAACCGCGAACCGTGCCTCCAACTTGAGGGGGGAAAAAAAGTCATCGCGATGCCCAATCGGGGTTTCAACGACCTGCCCCGAACCCAGAAGCCAGACGGGGGTTAATGACGTCCTTACGCGGGCTCCTCCTATCGGTGCCTATTTTTAACTCCCGCCACCTTTTTTGTTCTGCTTGGTTTTTGTTCGTTTGCACTGGGGCGCCGACGGCTGGCTTAATCAGCGATGCCAGCGACTCCCTGGACCGGACGCGTTGACCTCCCGGGTTACTTAGTCGGCCGGATTTTGGCGGCCCGGGCCGAGAACTCAGCAGGTGCATCACCCGTCCAGCCCGGGGTCAGCTTAGTCTGGTCCGTTATCAACGCGTACAGTGGACGCGAATTTCGCCATCATGCAGCAACGCCCGGCTGCATGATCCTACAGGTGGGCCGGGGAAATAACCATGTTCGCTCAAGGATAACTTGTCCTTTACTTCCTGATCTACCCGAGCAGGCGTCGGTGGTCGTCGTGCCGCTGCGTGCTCCGCAGCTATCAGCAAAAATCTGTACATCTACCACACGAAGGTTACCGCCGACGTTCGATAGCATGATAAACTAGTTTCTGAAGGTACTATTTTTAGATGGAGGTGCTGTAAGCGCGTGTAAAGCAACGCACATTACACGTGTTTGCCCAAACTCAACCCTTTCGGTTGCCCGCGCGCCCGTCGTTCCAACGTCCAGCTCGTTAGCCGCGTGTATCGCTCGGTCCGTGTGTCACTGTAAGTCACTGCTACTGACGGGTCGCGACGTGCACGATGTTATTCAGGGCATTTGCTGGTCAAACAAACACCATAACAGCACACTCAAATATGTGTTGATAAGCAGGCAAATAATCAGGCTGCTCCAGCTGAACCCTCCCGCCCACCGCCCGGTGCAATTATCGTCCCCGCGCCCGACGGGTGGAGCCGCTCAGCTGCTGTCAGTCCTGCTGGCTCCAGTTCCCACTGGATACCGAAGCCGGGCCCAAGGTGTGGCGAACGGAGAAAGGAGGAGGGGGGGGGGGAGGTATAACGCTTGCAATGGGCAAGGCCTCGTCCAGTACGGACCATATATAATAGACGGTTCCCATACCCCGCAAGAAAGAAAGAGAGAGAGAGGGAGATTGAGCGAGGAAGCGAGAGAAAGCGCCAAGAGATAAAGCGTCGTGTATGTTGCTTTTTTTTTTCTTTTCTCCCCTCCGTTCGTTTTGGCGCGGTAAGCAGATGGCGGTCGGGGAAGGGGAGCATTGGGGGGGGGGGTTCCGATCCGACAGGCCTGTCTGCCCGCGACGAGGTCGCAACCGATCCGGCAGGCGAGAGCAGGCAATTTGGCGAGTACAAATAGCGGCGTGCGGTGGCTGCGACTCCTCAGTTTGACATTATCGCCGCCGGTCGGTGTTCGGGTGCCCGAACCAGAGTCATTCTCTTCATCCCGATCTCGGAGATTCGCCGGTCCGTGCTGCTCTCGGTTGGTTCGTGTCGTGTGTTTGTTGTGCTTCGTACGTCTGCGGCCGATCGCCTCCTAGCCAACCGGCCCGTCAGGTGCGATCTTCGCTCGAGTGTTGTTTTAGCTGCTCTGTACCGCGTCTGTACACGTCCCCGGCAACCGCAATGGACGCGACCGAGTCGATGCCCAAGTCGGACACAATCAAACTACGCAACAAACACATCGGGTACGTACTTGCCAGCAACGGTTCACACCGAGCGGTTGGACAGCTCGGCAGTGATCCCAATGTCAAAAGTGTGGCACGGTCACCCGGGGGAAGGTCGTGCGCGTGCCATCGAGCGCCAAATAAATCGATACATCCGAGCGAATCCTTTCCTACTCACACACCCACACACGCCGCTAAAACGAGACACATCACAGCGATACGGTGCTGGTCGTTCCTACAGGTGCATGAGCTTTTGTTTACTAGTCACTTTCACATAAAGTTAAGAGGCGAAAGACCCTTTCGGTCAAAGCCTCTCTAATATATAAAAAAAAAAAACTTTCACATAAACCCAATTTGGTCGTTTCTAGGACATTTGACGTTTGAGTAGTGTAAATAAATAATGCTTTGACAAGTGAACTATTTCCCAAACTCCTCGTAGATACGACGCCTTTGAGCTGAACTATCTGTATTCGTATTACATGCGGAATAACTCATCATTACAGAAAAAAAAAGTCTCGTGCTGCCATTGTTTTCCTTCCCGCATGTAATGACAGCTTGATTGCAGAGTCATAGCAACACTTTCTATTTTGATGCTCACTGTTTGTGTGTTTTACTATTTGCGAATCACCAAGGCTGTAATCTCGACCAGTAGCCCAGACAAATACGCTTATCAGATATTGAAAGCCAAACAGACGACGATGAGTGCGCTGGCAAAGGAGCGGCGCACTGTAAAGCGTCTGCCAAAAAATAAAAAATAAAAAAAACTGCCGGTCACCTTTGCCAAAACCCCGAATGCGCGCGCTTTTACAGGAGCTGCCGCGTCTGCCGCGCGCCTCGGTACAAACGATAATCACGGTCAAAGGCAGGGCCGTTCGATGCCGAACGGAAAGTATTTTTATGCCCACCTACAACGAGTCGCATGTGACGAGATATGTGACGAGCGTCCCGAACCGTGGTCCGTAATTTTTTTGTTTGTTACCCTTTGCGAGGCGACTCGCCCCGGCGATATGATGGGATGACGCGGCTCAATTTGTGGCTGGTGCACAGTTGTTGATGGTTTAAATTATACTGTTTTGCACTTGTTTGCTGTTTGATCGCGGCTCATCCGGCTAAGCAGTTGGACTCTGTTCTGCAGATGTAGGGTACATTAAGAGGAGTGCCACGTGCAAGCATCATGACCGAGCGGGCAGACGCTGGTACGTGTAAACATGCAACCTTAATCCTGACGATAAAGAAATAGGAAACATCCCTCCCCGCCTCCATATTATCTCACTTGAAGGTGTCTAACAGCTGCCACTACCACAGCTGCCAAGAATGTCATGCACAAAACAAGTCCTCAAGCTTGAACGGATCGATTGATGCCGGCTGTCGCAACACGTGTTCGTGCTAATGTTTTTTTCTTCTTCTTCTTCTTTTTCTTAATGCTCCCCCTCTCGGCTCCCCTCGCAGCAAATCCTGCCAGCTGTTCTATCGCACCGATCCGCTGAAGATAGTGCGCGGCCAGGGCCAGTACATGTACGACGAGCAGGGTGCACGCTACCTCGACTGCATCAACAACGTCGCGCACGGTGAGTGGAACCGAGAACCGCACCCGAACCGGTTCAGCGATGCCTCCTCTCCTCCGTCCGCTAGATCACGAGGGTGTCCGTTGCAAAACGCTCGGAAACTGGGTTGAGAGTGTGGTGTTGCACGCGCGCGCAGTGTTGCAAGTCATCGATAGCGATGGGGTGGGGTGGGGTGGGTTGTGCGGGAAACGGAGTAGCACCGGAAGTGCTTGAGCTGGATCTCCACTCACGGGTTGTTCACGTGCTGCCGCATGACGCGGGCAAACTAATCGCGTGCACTCGGGACGGCGGGAGGGTTTCGATTCGATCCGATTCGCTTATCAAGATGCGGCAAGTAAACACAGCGACACAACGAGGGCGCGCACTTGACGTCAACGCTTATCGGTCAGACCTACCGGCTATCCCCGCGTGGTAGCGAGTGCAGAGGTTATCGCCATGTGTCGAGCTACACGACCAACCTGTGATGTTCAACCTCTGCTCATTACGACACCATCAACGTTTACATCGCAATGGGTTGCCAAACATCCAACATCACAATCATGGGCGTCCGGAGTGGGCAAACTTCAAGCAGGAGCAATGTCCAGTACACACTCTAGTAACTGCTTGGAAGATGCGTTATTCTGTAGACGATTAGTCGTTGGAAATGGACGCATCCTACCCGCGCGTCATTATGCCTAGTGCCGGCGTGTGCTGATGAGCACCTCTCTATCTCTCTTTCCGCTTTTCGCCCGCCATAGTTGGCCACTGTCATCCGAAGGTGGTCGAGGCCGGCACGCGCCAGCTGGCAACACTGTCCACCAACAATCGCTTCCTGCACGATGAGCTGGTCACGTGCGCGCAAACGCTCGCCCAGAAGATGCCCGGCCAGCTGTCCGTCTGCTACTTCGTCAACTCGGGCTCGGAAGCGAACGATCTGGCGCTGCGGCTCGCCCGCCAGCACACCAAGCGCCACGAGGTTATCACGCTTGATCAGTAAGTAGCGCTTGGATGGAGTGGTAGCGCTCGAGTGGTAGGGCTGACGCTTATTTTCCTTTCTTCGCTGGGTGGATGTTCCTGGTTCCTGCCCACAGTGCGTACCACGGACACGTCTCGGCCGTGATGGACATCTCGCCGTACAAATTTAACCAGCCGGGAGGCGACCCGAAGCCGGATTTTGTGCACGTGGTAGGTAGTTTATGGTTAATGGATGTGTTGGCCGAAGGTAACTTACTTCACGTTCGCGTTGTAGGCTCCGTGTCCGGACGTGTATCGGGGCAAGTACCGGGACTGCGACTATCCCGAGGGCACCGATCTCGGCCAGCTGTACGCGGATGAGGTGCAGCGCATTGTGGACCGCAGTCCGACCGGCATCGCTGCCTTCATCGCCGAGAGTCTGCAGAGCTGCGGCGGGCAAATTATCCCGCCGGCGGGCTACTTCCAGAAGGTGTACGAGTAAGTTGTGGCGGTTCCAGTACTTCGCGGCTACCAAACCTAACCAAATGATCTTTTTTTTAACACAGTGCGGTACGCAAGGCGGGTGGTGTAACGATCGCCGACGAGGTGCAGGTTGGTTTCGGCCGTATCGGCACGCACTACTGGGCGTTTGAGCCGCACGGCATCGTGCCCGACATTGTGACGGTTGCGAAGCCGATGGGGAACGGTCACCCGGTCGGTGCCGTGGTAACTACGCCGGAAATTGCCGAAAGCTTCGCCTCCACCGGCGTCTGCTACTTCAACACGGTAAGTAACGCGCCAAACACTCTCCCATTCACTACTTTGTTGACAAATAAACCGAGAATGTGTAATTGGGGGGAAAAAAACCCCAACTGCAAAATCGACCAGCTGTATTAAACTAAATTCGAGCACTTGCCACCATCGCTCTTTTTGCACAAGAGCCGGATGGGGCTTAGAATGTTACATGGGCAATACAAATTTAATACAACAATGGGCTCCACGATGGTGGATCGACAGCAGTTTGTATTTTTCTAATTTGACGTTGGTTTGTTTGTAAACAGAACGTCTGAGTGTAGCTGTCTCGCAGTTTACTGAACAAAAAGCGTTAACCGAACACTGTTTTCACGTACCTTTTTCTTCCAGTACGGCGGTAATCCGGTGTCGTGCGCCATCGCCAACGCCGTCATGCGCGTCATCGACGAGGAACACCTGCAGGAGAATGCGCTGCGCGTTGGACGTTACCTGCTCGAGCAGTCGCGCGCGCTTGCGTACGAGTATCAGATGGTGGGTGATGTGCGCGGTACCGGACTGTTCGTCGGCATCGAGCTGGTGACGGATCGGCAGCGCCGGGTGCCGGCCACCCGGAGCGCCAAAGCCGTCGTCGAGCGGATGAAGACGGTGCACCGGATACTGGTGAGCAGCGATGGGCCGGACGATAACGTCGTCAAGCTGAAGCCGCCGATGGTGTTTACCGAGCAGAACGCGGACGAGTTTCTGTACGGCTTCCGCGAATGCCTCACCTATCTGGAGCAGCAGCAGCAGCAGCAATTGCAAGCGGCACCGGAAACATCAGCCACGCCGGTGCGCGTAACGCATCCGCTCGCGACCGGTGGCATCCTGCAGCCGAGCCCGATTACCTGCGGTCAACGCGACTCCTCCACACTCATCAAATCGATCTAAGCATTCGGTGGCTGAGCCTGCTCGTACGCGCCCTTCGATCACAGTGAACAGTGAGCACACTTATTTGTTTTAAAAATAAGCACTATATAAACTACATGCACTGGAACGAGCGTGGAGGCCGTGCGAACGGACTTCCCACTCCTGTCAGCATTCATGTTAAATCGTCTTTTATCGCGCTACTCGTTATGCTAGTTGTTAAGAACGCCACATGGAAGGTGCGCATTAGTCCGTAAGCGAAAGGAGCAAGAGAGGGCAGTAGCCAGCCGGCAGGAGTGAAAAATACACTGTTCGCTGAACCAAACTCGTGGCGTTTTCTGCACACCATCCGAACGCTGTCTGAAAGATGAAACACAGCGCACCCGTTACGTCTTTTAGCACCTCACGTGAGGATATTTATTATTCTGCTCTGAGTAACTGATGTTGTTTAGGAAAAAGCAAACTATCATCGCTTTCCTCCCGTCCCGTTTCTTACAATATGTATAGCTCTTTACAATAATGTGTCTCTCCTGACAGACTCCTCCCTCACCGTCGCACCTGTCCGGGGGAAAAAACTAAGAGGAGGAGAGCACTGTTCTGACCACTGTTCCGGACAGCCTGTTGTTGGCATCCAACCAATGTAAAAAAAGAACCATCTCCTCTCGATCCGCTATTTCTTCCCCTCTTTTAATTATAGTTTCCTTTTACAACAAACCCTACATGCGTTTAGCGACGTGTGTGTGAGTGAGTGCACCGGAAAGGAAGGCATAAAATGTGAACAGATTTGCAATCATTGTTGCAAAAACCAAACTCCTTTATTGAGGTTATCGGGTGGAGGTAGACGAACGTTGCAATATTCGCCGAATCATTACATTCTTCAGACGCTGGTGCTCTAGTAGCACAGAAACGAGCTGTTGTGTAACGTTAATCTACACAAAGCCTCAGGATAGATAAGGGACAAGTGATGGAAAGAGGCGATAATAAAAAATAACCTTAACGCACGGTAAGTGTGATCGCGTGTCGGAGTACGTGGACAATATCGAAAAAAAAAAATATGGCAAAACCAATCGATGAAAATGGAGCACCTCACATCACACCCAACGCGAAGACACCTACAGCTCGCTCAGACTTCACCTATATAGACGACTACAATAGTAAGCGAACGGTTGCCCAACAAATTGCTTTTAAAAGTTTAACGGCTTACTCGTGTCGCTCGTCAGTTCGTATGCTTATGCGTAAAACGAGCTAAGGAAGGGCGATAAATAGTGTTCAACGGAGAAAGCGATCTGCTACACATGGTGAACCCTGGTGAAACTACATCTCCTGTACATCGCACCGACGGCATCGTCCTAAATTTCCACACACGACCTTCGTCGCAATCGATGCTCGAGCCTGGCAGACTTGCACGATAAGCACACGTTCGACAATAACCAGAGTAATAACCAGGAAAAGTCTAGTTTGGGGCCAAATCTACACAACCGACGGTGCGTACAATATTGCTCAACACTAATGCTCTCTTGCCTTGTTTTTTTTTTCAGTACAGTCTTTTATTATTACTATTATTTCTCTTCGCTCACTTCGCTGCTCGAAGCCATCGTCTATCGGACCCGCCGTCTGTAAGGCCCTGCCAGATTATCTAGCATTATTTGTGTTTATGTTTCGCTACGTGCATAAAGGACCGCCTCCTCAATAACGTTTTGTCAGCGGAACAGAGAAAAAATAGTACGAAAACACATCCTCTATCTCTCTCTCTCTCCCTCGCTCTGTGAACGATCGGTAATAATTCGTGGTTAATTGTGCTAGAATATAAATATATGAGTAAAGTTTGCTGCACAGTTTGTTTCAAACTGAAACGACTGGGTAGCATCCTAAGCGTAGTGATTCGCCAGCACGCTTTGCATCTGAAACTGTACAGTTTTGGTATGCGACGCACTGAAGAAAAGAACTCTTGCGACCATCCGAGAACGTAAAAACCTCTCGCGTTCGGAAGAAATGGTACCGAACAGTGAAATTGATCGAGTCATTTTAACGTTCAAATACAGAGCCCTTTTTCCGTCCGCGACTGCAGGGCAGCACGCGGCTTTACGTTCCCGGGTAGGGGCTAAAGCAGGCGCACCACGCGAACTCCATTATGAGGTAAAGTAAAGTTGGTTCGCAAGCAATTTTGTCATGGTCACAATGCGCACTCAACAGCGCAAGAGCAACGGCATTTTTTTTTATTTGAAAAAAAATGAACAAAACTTCGGGAACGATCGTAATGGTTGTTGTCGGTTTCTGGCCAACGTTCAGCTTGTTCGAGCATTTGTTCGTTGTGCTGGCTCAGGCTGGTTTGGTTGAATTGGGGAAATTGGATGGTGTTTTTCTTCTCCTGTCTTTTGTTTTTCTTCAACCCGTTTGGGATAATTCGTTGTCCGTTCATTGTTCACACCGTTTTCAGTTTTTGTTTTGTTCTGTTGTTGTTGTTGGGACCTTTCTTATCGAACTGCTTCCACGCTGGTCAACTAAGATTTAATATACGGTCACTGAGAGATACTCAATAGCCGCGCAAGATGGAAACGGCGCGGCGCTGGTTGTGACAATCTTTTAAAATAAGATGAAAGCAGCATCGAGGGAGAAAGAGTGGGCGCGGTCGCCCGTTCGTGAAAGGGGAATTATCGAAACTCGTAGATTTGTATGCAGGATTCGGCCACATGCTGCAGGGTTAGCGATTGATACCTTTAAACGAATGCAAAGAGAGTGTGGTGGAGACGGGAAAAGGGGGGCGGGATGGAGAGAGGGGAGCCGTTAGTGTTGCGTTCAACAGCTCGCAATCACGCGCGCGTTCGACACACTATCCGTGACTTACCATTCCGACGAGCGATGGTAATAGTAACCCTCCATTACGGCCTGCGACTTCTGGAAGCAGATGTAGTAGAACCCGGCGAACGACGCTCCGTTAATATTTTTTATCTTGTGATCAGGTACCTGCGTTGCGTGCGGGGTGGAGAAAACGGACGGAGCCATTAACACGTGTCGATCGATCATTCAAGTATGCCAAGCCTACCAAAAAGTGTTCCTTCCATCGCATAAAGACGTAGTCGCTTTTCGCTAGCGCATCGTAATCGAAGTCGTCCGAGTTGAACGTCGTCTGGTACTCGCTGAAGGCAGCAAACTTTCCCTGCAAGGCAAGCAGTGAGACAGATGAGCTTTCCGTCGCCGTTACGCTACGAACAAACTGCCACTCAGCGGCTGCTGAATCGTACTTACGAAATGCTTTCTATCTACATCCTCGTCCGCATCCCATTTCCGAGTCAGGAAGGGATACTTTTTCGAGATGATCTCGCCGTCGAAGAAAGTGGTCAGGGTGGGAAACTCGAACGTGAGACCAGTAATTTTTAGATACCCGCACAGGTACGAATTCGCTTCGTCGACGTGCTGCGAATATGAAGGATTTTTTTTAGTTAAAATATTTTATGTAAATGCTTCATACAATTCTCACAGATGTTTTCACCTACTCTTCTCTAAGGTTCGACATGAAATATGGGTTTGACCCATACTTTGAGTTTAAATTTGAATGTCAGCCTTATAGAATAATTAAATCAATCCAATTCTATCGAAAATTGTGTTTTGTCATTAAACTAAATAAAGCTACAAATATAACATACCTAGTAAATATGCTCAGTTACCACAACAAGATAAATCAGATACTTTGAATGTAGATTAAATGACTGCCATGCGGTCACTTACGAAAAAAAAACGCTTTTTTAGGAAAATAAAATTTTCCAGATTTAGTAGCACATTCTGAAAAGTATCAAAAGTTTTCCAAAAATCTAGATGAAAGCAATCAAAATGTAAATAATTAAGTTTGCTGAATAATGCAACTCTGTGTAGTTGGCAGAAAATGTGTAAAAAAAACTGCTATAATACAAATAATTTCCATTCCTGTAGCTCCTTATTCAATTAAATAATCTAACTTTCTCACCTGCAGCACCACCTCCACCTCGTACGCATTGCCCTTCGATTTTTGTGAACCACGAAACTTGGAACCATTGTACAGGAGCGATTTCGTGACGCCAAGCTGCTTGGAGTTGTTGGGCGGCGGTGGTACAATGTCAACTCGCACCGGCATGCTGTCGGTATTTGTTTCCCGGTGCTGTCGCCCAGTGCGTTCACCGAGTAGTAGACGATCGTCGTCCTCGTCTTCCTGCTGCTGCTGTTGATCGTCCTCGCCGCCGTCAGCGTCTGGCCGATCGAGGCCTCGGTTTACCCGTTGCTCAACTGCTGCTCCACCACCCACGGACGCTGCCACCCCCGGCCCCCGCCCACTGTTATCCGAGCCGCACGTGCTGCTGCTGTCGGCGCTGCTGCGCTTCCGGGTGGTGCTACTACTACCGCTACTAACGTCACACTCACACTCCCTCTGCCGCTGTTCGGTGTTAGCTGGTTCGTCCTGCGTCACAAGCGTCGTCGCTTCGTGCTCCTGTTCGCGGAGGACCGCCGGCACAGTGGGCGGCAGGATTGTGGTTGGAGTATCGGTGGCGGGATCGGTCGGATCTTCCACTTCTCCAGCAATGACGTGCTGCGTCGGTGCCTTACCGCGGTCTCCTAGACCGGTGGCCGGCAGCGCCGTGCTGCCGGACGGTACGTTCCCACCGTCGATCCCCAGCCCCGATCCCGCCCCCTCCTCCGACCCCTCCGTCGAACTTCCGGGGCTAGCCGTTCGCACACACTGCTCCGTTTCGTGCGGTCGGCGACGGCTGCGGTTACGGCGGTGTTGGTGGTGGTGTCTCGCCTTCCCCGACACGGCGGCGCCGCTACGGACAGCTGGTGGTTTGATGGACGATCGGGCGCGTGTGGTTGATGGTCGGCTGACGCCACCGGATGACGTCGCACAGGCGGTTGATTGCGGTCGAGAGGAAGAAAATGTGGCCGGTTTGATCACAAATTTACAACGGAACAGGCTCCTTCGTGAGCAGCCTGCTGCGCACGTTCTTTCTGGAATGAATCGCAAGAGATTACGAACTGTCAAACTTTTCGATAAGCATGTGCTTCGCAGAATCCGCACCGCAGAAGGCCGCGCTTTCTAAGCATCTATGCTCTACTGCGTATAAGCGAAACTTTGTTAGGATCCTTCGTCACGTCAAATATCACCGTGAGTGCATATCCGAAGGAGACGGGGTTTTCCCCGTTCCATCGCCTTTTTTACGCACGACGGATGGATTTGATTATCCCGGACGATCGCAGGGGGGGGGAGCAGACCGTTTCCGGAGAAGAAAGTTATCGTGTCACAATTGCCCGGACGGTATCCCTACCTTTTCGATCCTGCCAATTTCGTGCGTTCGGCCAGATGTTACGTTACCAGTGTCCTCTCCGTTCAGTGTTGTTGGCGAGTTTTTAGGGGTAGAGAACCTTTCCCCGGGGCCAATAATAGCGCAGCAGTGCGTCGTTACTCGAAACTTCTCGCTTTTCTTAACGCTACGACAGCCTGCTGCGTTTTTTCTTGCGTTGTCTCGTTCCGACTACCTCACGTCACATAGCTTTCTTTCGCTCTTTCTTTACTATTTTCGAACGCTTGCAACCAAATGCAACCAAATGCTCTATTGTCCGTACCCAAGGTTGGTTCACACGAATGTCAAACGATTTGACAGTTTCGAGCTCGAAGGCAACAAACAATGTAAACAAAAACGGATGGGCGTGAATTTGTAGCCTTCGGACTGCTTCCACTAAAGTCTAACAGTGAAATAATTATCTCAAATACTACACGAACAGTTCAAACCTCCACAAGAAAAACGATAATTTTTGCACGAAAGTTATGGCCGTGATCAAAACTGTCATACGATGGCAATCTGTCGCCGCATTTGACAACAACTGTCAAACTGCATGACCTCATACCGCACCATGAAGTGTGTTGACAAACAAGCCCATGCAGCTTATGGATGGTACTCGCTAAATCGGAAAGAAAGGGCACATAATCACACTCAAACTCGTGCGTGAATATACACACACAAACGCATACACGTAACTAAACGCATTGTGTTTCAATCAGCTGCAACAATGGCGATTTGGCGAATCGTAAATGGGGAGTGAAGTATATCTGCCACACGTCCCAGTTTCGCGCAACCCGCCATGAATCAGCAGGCGGATGTTGGTGGCCCGTTAGTGACCGTATCAGCACTGGAGAAAAGATCACGTAGTTCGGAAAATTTATTGGTGGGTCGGGCGAGGGTGGACATTGTCCGGAGTGTGAGCAATCGCTGCCCAAGCGCTCCCAACCTCGTCGACCATGAATCGGAGATGGCCTTCCTAATACATCGATGCGGCAGCAGTAGCATTACGAGCGCCAGAAGCAGCAGCAGCACCAGCAGCAACACCATTCCACCACCATTCAACTACTGCGACGGTGGCAGCACAATCGTCGCCACTACCAATCCCGTCCTCCAATCCGCCCCATCAACAACGCCCCCGACGGTGGGTCCGGTCGAGTATGGAGAGTACCGGGCCGCAGCGACCCCACCCATCAAAACCATCGTCCGTTCCACCGTCCAGATGGGGTTCCTGGACGATCTCGTGCCACAGAAAGGCCGCCGGCTCCGAAAACACTGCAACGAACTGGATCCACCCTTCGACGGGAACTGTCGCACCTTCTGGACCGATTCGCCCCTGGAACGGATACACCCGGAGCAGGGCTGCATACCGATCCTGAAGGCGGTGTACTTTTCGCGCAACAATAACGATCTCGACAAGGAGAACGCCCACTTCAAGCTGGCGGAAGCGCTAATCTCCACGTTTGAGCTGTTGAAGTGGAAAAGCTTCCTCAGCCGCTCGCCCAGCACAATTTCCAACCTCGACTGGGAGGAGGGTGAGCCGGACGATGACGGGATGGCGGATAGGGGCGAAACGTCCAAACTCCCCACCGCCCAACGGCTCGACGACACCGATCCGGACAGCTGCGAGGCGATCGAGGCGAAGGAAAGCGGCGTGTGCGATGGGCGAACTTACTCCGCGGAGGAGATAGCGATCAGCTTGCTGGGCAAGTTTCACGACAAGCAGCTACCATCGGCGTGCGATTTTCTGTGGCTCGTGTCGGAACAGGACGCACCCCAGAAGCTACTGCCGGTGCCCAGCGGTACCGTCATCGATCCGGACGATCCATTGCACGGCCACACGCTTGACACGGGCACGCTCATACGCGGCACGCAGGAATGGGCACCACCAAGACCGCAGGTTATCTTCACATACCGACCGCCACCGCTCGAGTAAGTACCGACGAGCTGTGGAGCTTTGTTTTGCTCTCCTTTCTTTATACCTTTCTAATGGAATTTTTTTAGGCGTCGAGTACAAATCACCCGCCAGGGCAATCGATGTGAAGGTTGCGGGATCAAAGTGAATCCCGCATATCTGAGCCGCTATCGATATTGCCACTACACCGGGAAGTACAATTGTTCCGGCTGCCATAAGAACCAGATGGCAATTATACCAGCCCGTGTTATCCAGCGGTAACGTTTTTTTTTTCATAAATATGTGTCAAACTTGTTTTTTTTAATATCTACCTAGAAGATTTTTAGAAAATTTTTAATTATTTATGTGATATTTATTTTTTGCTAAAATCACGATTTTCTAACAACCTAGTTACTTTTCACTATTTATTCCAGTTGGGACTTTACCGTGCTGCCGGTTAGCGTGTTTGCCTACCGAGTGCTGAGCGATATCTGGAGCACGCCCCTCTACCGCGTTAACCATCTTTACCCGGAGCTGTACGCTAACGTGAAAAGCCTACGATTGGCGCGACAGGCGCGCGTTAACGTACAGTGCGCCAAAGATTTCATCCTAAACTGTCGCCACTCGGAAAGGTAGTAATGCGGGTGACGTAAAGCAGCATTCGCACGGTCTTGTAAACTCCCGAAAAATTTCTCCCTCCTTCTCGCAGCACACGCCACGTCTTCCAGGAAGTGCCTGAATATTTTACCTCCGACTACGACATGTGGTCGATGGCGGACTTTCTCGCGGTGAAAAGCGGCACGTTGCAGCGACTGCTCGTCTCGATCGTGACGCGGTGCGAGCAGCACATACAGGCGTGTGAGGTAACGCTCGATTGTACGCTTTCTGCCCGGCTTTGCCGTACTACTAAACATCTCCGCTTCGCATCATTTGCAGCTCTGTCTCGGGCGTGGGTTTGTGTGCGAAAAATGCATCGGACGAAGGAAGCACCACCAGCAAAGTGTGCTGTTTCCCTGGCAGCCGCAGGTGGTGCGATGCGAAGACTGCGGCACCTGCTACCACGGTGCCTGCTGGCGCAAAACGAAAACCTGCGACAAATGCCACCGGATACGGCAACGGGCCGCCACGCGAACCGGGGAGCCAACGGTGAAGGCCACACCGGCAATGCCTCCACGTTCGTGACGATCATCGGATGCAGAGGACAGCATACCGCACGCGGAAAATGGTATTCCATTTATTAGCGACCGCAGCCGATCGCTGAAACCGCCGTTGGATATTGGACGCGCTTGTGTTTCTCTCTCTGCTCCCCCACCTGCTCTCATACTCTCTCTTTCTCGTACACGCAATCTCTCTTGCGGGCCTAGCCGCTCTATTTCGCGCACAGCAAGCATCACAACGCGACACAAACAAGCTAACGAGCCGTATTTACTTGGACTCGAAATATGTATGGAAATAAAAAATACATATATTTACATAATTCTAACAAGGTGCGACTCATTGCGCTTTGCCGTGCGCTGTTTAATCCCCGCGCTCTCCCCCCCACTGCTGAAGAAGAATGGATGCCTTCAGCTGCCGGTAGGTGACAGAGGTCAAACAGATATATGCTCGTTCAGGCTCGAAGCCTTGCAGCGGGAGAACACGGCTGCCGGTGGAGAATGAGAAGAAAAAAAACATACCAACCGCGATGACGCGCCAATAACCTTCTAAGTAACCGTTCACGAAGCCTTCACAGAACATCCAACGCGTGCGGTCAAGTCAGTTGAACGCGTACCGCGCACGGAGGGACACAGCAAGCTATTTTTCTCCACCCAAGAACGAGATGACGCGACGACAGGTTGCTGCTGGCAGCGGAACGGCGCCGATGGTGAGAAACTCAAAGTTAAAACAATCCAATCCTCGATCAACGGGCGCGTTGCTGCCCAAAAGTGTTTGTTGCGCGCGAGTGCCTAGTGCTCCACAGCACGTGCTACGGCTGCCGATTGAAGGAATTTATGGAACCTATAAAACGCTAATTAATTACCGAATTATAAATAGGGTGAAATATGGGATTGGAGCAGTTCGATAAACTCGCGACCACAAAGTGTTAATTGAAACGCGACTGAACGAGCAAATCTGGTCAAGTCTGGCTTTCAAATTTCAACACGACAGTGTTTAAGTGCTGTGAAAATGATTTTTGTAAGGAAAAAAAGCTTCATCATGATTTAAAGCCATCCAAGCAAACGAAAAACTGCTCTTCTAAGAGAACATTATCCTTCTCGTATCACGTTATCACAAACTATATTTACTGGGATGCTAAGAGGAGGATTTTGTTAGTAAATTTATTTGATGTGAATTAAAGCCTTTCGCATCCCTTCAAGCACGAGTGAAATTAATTCAGTACGTGATTAAAATCCAAGTTTTTTCATCAATAATGAACACAGAAAATGAAGACTGACTGAAGAAATGAATTCAACGAACCCAACGATCGAGAATATTATATCCGTTTTAAAAAATTTAAATTTTTTCGTAAAATTTTTCGCTAAATGTAGCAGTTTTTGGAAATTTTTGTATATTTTGACTGTAATTTTTAGTTTTTTTTATTTTAATAAAGTTAGCAATTACTTCGCATAAATAAGACATTAAAGCATTCAAAGGTATCAGCCGAAGCGGAAGTTTACATGCCTTTCCGCGTGGTACATCGTCACTTGCTCGTAACGCTCGTAGACGCTGACTCATTAGTTAATACCTTTGCCGGCAAAAGTGAAGCCGAGGGTAATCTTTGATCTTGGAAGAAGCAGCGTTTTTTGTGTAATTGTTTTTTTTTTTTGACGCTTCCCCGTCAACTTATCCGCGCACGTTTCGGCATTCCACCGCGCATGAATCATCGCATGAGGCTTGTAGGAAAGGCTCGTGCGCTTCCGCACCGTGGGGTCAAGGTCAACCGGATTGCAATCGCGTCGAATCGTGATTTATGAAGTGTCGACGATCGCCGAGCGTGGATGAGCGATGATCATGTGTGTTTGCGTGTTTTTCTTTTTCTCTCGCGTTGTTTCCTACCGCTTCGGGTTCATTTGATGGGAAGATAAAAGGTTTCGTGCGGGTCCGATTGGTAAGGATTGTTTATTAAATTGTGTACACCTCCCGTTTTCCCGCATGTCTCAACCCCCGAAACCGAAACTGAAGGTGTCCTCTGCGTACGTCTTTCTTTTCGGTCTGGTCGTGTTCGTCGGGACGCTGCTGCCGGCTGGAGCCGATGGAGCCGTGCTGCCAGCCGCCATAGGTAATTAGAGACATACGTGCTAAGAAGATTAGGCATGTAGCTCGGGTCGCTTGATTTAGAATTTTGTGGCACCTGTTTTTCATACCAGTTTAACAGCGTTACGCACTTTTAACAATATTTCAAAAATTCACAGCAATAATACTTTTTTCATATAATGTAACAGTTTAGTTTAGTAAAATCAATATAGTATGTACAAGGATAAAACAATCATCTTCCCCGCACTGCTCGCCGTATCGTTTGATAAATGTTATAACATATTAAAACTGTCATTTCCCAGCATCCTTGGACGTCTTCCGCATTGTGAAGCGGCCATTTTGGACTGTGGAATTGCATTCACTATACAAAAAGGGGGCAGACAATAAAAATCTCTTACAAGTCTTTCGCCTACCAAGCAAAGCAAAATAGTATTTAACTGAAATCTATAACACATCGAGTAGCTAGAGTTAGTTTGGCAGGCTGCTTACTAATATTAAACCGGTTAGAACTGCTCCCCCATCGGACAAGAGAGTGACGTTGACGCCCCCGTGTTTGTGTTTCTTTGCCCAGTGGACAGCCCGGTCTACTTCGGTGGTATCGTCCCAGCGAACGGACGGTTCGGCAAGAAGATCCAACACTTTCCGACCGTGCTCAGCACAGCGGCGCATCACCCGGGCTCGATCGGGGGCCGGTAAGTTCTGCTTAGTACCTATAGCAGCTGCACCAACAACGGTAGTAACCTCACTTCTCGTAATCCCGCTCCAACGTTGGCCGCTCGCGCTTGACAGCGAACTCCACCAGGCAGAAGGTAACCGTGCCGATAATGCCGAGTATCACCAGGATCAGCAGCTGCACGTGCAGGCCGCAGTAGGACGAGTAGACGAAGCTGGCCGCGGCAGCCACCGACTGCGTTAGGCGGGCGGGGTTTCGCAAGAGATCACGCGCGAAGGGTGCAAGATTGAGAACGGTTAGCGTATGGAATAAAACGTAATTTTGATTTCTTCAGCTCTTCATACCTGGGTGAACTTGAAGATTGAGAAAGCTTCGGCCGGTTGGCTCTTGAAGACGCCGCCGAGCATCGAGTAGCACTGGGTGTTGAAGCAGGCGTCACCGAGACCGAGCAGGAAGGAGCAGCCCATCGCGACGAGCGCACTCGGCGGCTGAATGTACGACAGGGCGTCCGTGTTCCCGAACGGTGCGCTGTTGGGCAGGTTGAGATAAACGAGGAAGTAGGCGACGAGGTGCAGCACGCCACCGCTGATCACGATCGGATCGCGTCCCCAGCGGGTGGTGGTCCTGGTACCGAGCAGCCCGAACGCAACACCGCCGAGAACTTCGCCCACACCGATGAACACACCGTTCAGACCGACGTACTGCTTGGCCGAGGTGCCGATCGCGTTTGTGAAACCGATCGCCGATCCGTACACGCCGCTGAAGAACGAGAGCGAAAGTCCTGCACGTGGGAAAGGTCAAGTCAGTGGGAAGTTCATGCCCGCAGCGAGCAAACAAAACTCACCGGTGTACACGAACGTAATCGACAGCAGTATCATGCGCGGCGTCCGGAACAACCGGATCGCGCTCAGGAAAGCCTCCCGGGGCCGGACGTTCCGGCTCATGTCCACCGGGGCGTCGCCATTGCTGGTCGGACGTCGCAGACACGTCAAGCACACCAGCCCGATGATGGCGACCGCAATCAGCACCGCAAACACGACGCTACGCGTCGTCTCGTCGATGTGCGTCTTGCCCTGGAACGTGAAAAACACCAGCAGATTGCCAAAGAACATACTGCCGGCGGCAACGTTTCGAAAGGTTAGGTTAGGTTTTTGCGACGACTACGCTAGTTGGATGGTAGGATCACCTCATCTGCAGCATCGCCCAGAAGATGCCGGAGTTGCGGGAGATCGTTTCGCCCGTACTGCACTGCGACAGATACATGCCCTGGCCGGTCCAGATGAGGGCGGCACCGGCACCGAGCACGACGCTACACCCGTACAGCAGCACCACGTGCGGTACGAAGAAGCTCGCCATGAAGAGACTGAGAGCGAGAGGGAATATGCGTGTGCGTGTGGGCGTGAGTAGTTCGGATTTGCATGTGGAGGTTAAGGCAGCTTGATCGCACCGGCAAACAAAGCCGAGTGGAGTGAAGCGAGCAACAAAGGAGAGTTGACACTTGGCTTGTCATTGTCTGGATCAAGTACTCTTGTTATCGGATCAACAACCGAACCGAGTCACCGGCTGCTATATTGGCTTCGAATGCCTTTGTTATATGGGGGGAAGCTGATCGCAACAAGTCTGCGAGGTGTTCTTTAGATGAGTAAGATCGTCAAGCAAATTTCGTTCCATTTTTGGTTTTGTTTGGTTATCATTAGTAGAAGGGCGATCAAAACGAATTTAATCGCTCGTTACGCATTCGGAGCAATAATACGACACAGACGAAGAAAAAAACACACATAAAGCACTCGACAATGCGTAGTTGATTGCGCGCCGCCATTTGATTGTGCCTGATTGTGACGATCGTTGCGGCAGTCCCGATGCTTACCAGTAGGTGATAGCTCCGATGGTCATCGCCAGCCGGGGCCCGATGGCGGACAGGACCGACGGCGTGACCCAGTTTGATAAAGAGAGGGCAGCGTAGATAATGGCAAGGCTCGTGTATCCGTCCCCGGTGAACGAGGGCAGATCTTTCTTGATGCTGTCGATGATGGTTTGCTGCAAAGAGGTGGACAAGATGGCGGTTTACGTGATTAGTGGAGCGTTCGGATCAGAACCTCCGCCGACGCAGCACCCTCTCGCTCTAATTTCCGCATTCCACAAACAACAGTTCTTGCCCAAAGGGCCCGCGTACCGACCTCCCACAACTCCTCGAACGTGTTCGGAGCTGCATTCCATTCGCGCAAACCTGTGGCGGCGTAAATTACCCCCTAAGCCTAACTCCAGCGCGAAACGATCTAACTCCATCGAGCGACCTTGACCGTCGCCGAATTTCCAATCGGAGAGGGAAAAGGTGCTCAAGTTATGATTCGAATGTGGCGATGATATTGGACAGTGGCGACGGTTGCTGCATGCGTGATGGGGTTCGCTAGCATCGATAAGGCCGGTGCCGTGACGGGCACTCAACCATGACCCCAAAACGGCCGACTGAAGATCCCAAACCGGCGATGTGTGGGCGAATCATGTGATGTAACGATACAATAATATTTATTTCTGCTTTTCCTTTTTGCATATCCCATCTGGACCGATCTTGTCGTCTTGGATCGGCAAATGAAAGTGTTGGAACTGGAATACGGCGCACTGGAACGGATCCGGGTGTCCTTGATAGCGAGCCAGACCCAGGCCTTGGCTTCAATTTCTTCACCACCGAAAACCAGTTCACCAGAGGGTGTATACGTGTGTGTGTGTGTGTGTGGGTTGACGTAGAAAGGTCCGACTCGGGGGTTGCTATTTGCGCGCCATTCAAGAATGAGGCGTGGAACACTGCCCGTCCTGTTGGCGAATGCAATTTAGCAAACAACGCACGCATTGTTATCGGCACCACTCGCGATCAGTCCAGGAGGATAGTTCCGTTGGCTACTGGTGGCGTCACAAAACCGACGCGAGTCATTGACATTAGGAACGACGGACAATAGAGTTAAGTGCATGGGGAACTACGGATATAAAATCCTAACCTCAACTGGAGTGGATTGGGGAGCGGAACGAAGCGATAGTGTTCAATGTGGAACGTACTTTGCATCGAGCTGCGATATTACATTCTTCGCGCGCATTACCTTTCAAGTGCTCCAGTCCACTCGAAGCGGATCATGTAATGGGCCGACCAACCCCGGGCGAGAAGAGGTGAGACGAACATAAACGGCAACAACAACAGGCTAGTGCCGATTGTTTCACTGTGAAACGTAACCAATTTTCATATCGCCAGTTTTTCCGTTCGTTCGTCCACTTTCTTCACTTTCACGCTCAAGAGGCGGGGGATGAGATTGCACTTTGCATTGCACACACCAAGTTTTTGCCTGACGGACGCCAAGACGGATAGATTTAAATGGCTTGTTATGAGAGCACATCGTGCGTTTGGAGGAGGTGAAAGAGTAGGAAATTACTTCGATCTAGGATTGGACAGCAAACAAAACAAATGGCGAGTGGCGCAAACCCACGCACACTATCTTCCTAGTGTTAGAAGCTTCTTTTCCGGCCAATGGTTACTTACCTCGATATTGCCGAGCGTTTGAAAGGAGGTAAAGATCAGCATGAAGCCACCGCCGAGCAGCAGCACATTCACCAGGTTTCGCTCGACCATCGTGTAGTTCCGGCGGATCGCGTCGCGTCGCGATAAAAAAAAATCAATAACAAAGCACCCACAAGGCAGCAACGCACAAAAACACGCAAACAAACAGCGCACGGGCAAGTCGTTCGTGGACCCTTTCGCAGATCTCTCGCCACGCCACGTCCACGATCGGTGCTGGTAGGATTGCTAGTGAGGCGTCAGGGCAGACCGGAGTTCCACCCGGTCCCGAAAACAGCAAACAAAAACCACAACAACAACAAAAAAATAAAAGATCCCGCCGCGAAGAGAAAAGCGCCCGTCCCCGTGTCGATTGCCGTTCGCACGCATCACTTTCATATCGCTAAATTGTGGAGAGGGGCCCCATCGGGCCGTATCGCTGCCACTACCACCACCACCACCAACGCGCTCGTGTTCGCGTTGATACACTACCACACCAAGCAAACGGCTGTGTGCCTGCAGCCCGGTGGATTATCGCCCGATCGCGTCCACAGCTCGTACGTTGCGACCACCAAAGAGAAAGAGACTACAATGGACGGCAGAGACAGAGAGAGAGAGAGAGAGAGAG
>JXWZ01003902.1:0-15919 GCA_000956215.1 Anopheles farauti No. 4
ATAATAACTACGGCAGACATTAGGATCAAGCGGCATAATTAACTACGGTGGTTTTATGTTGCAATTAGTTACATTTTAAACATGTTGTCCTTCTTAAAACGAACCGATTTAAATTATATTTTTGTTGTTTCTACTGGTTTGAGGATACATAAACAAATGTTGGAATCTCCATTTTGGTAGTTTAAATACCTTATCCACTAATTGAAAACAAAACACATGGTAAAAACCCAAGCAGGTGTTTGGTTTCACTAACCGCAACCGGGCAAGTCACGCAAATCCATGTTCAATAGAATTTGCACCTGGTTGAATGCAAATCCAACTCAAAACAATTGCATTACAAACTAGCAAGGCGTTTGGCTAATCGGAGATAATCCTTCCGTTGGTTTCAAAACTGCCATCAACCCGTTGAAGTGTGAGTACAATCAGTTATCCGGTTAGTCATATGATATTAAAATGTTATGGCGAGGGCTGCATACGCGTGGACTATTATTGGAACTACTAAAGTTAATTTAAAAATTTGTTCCTCGTTTATGTTGTGTTGAGTTGTTAGCATCGTTATGTATTTTTAAACAGTTTTCGTAAAAATCTATGAATTATAGATATTTTTGTTAAATTCCAAAGAGGTGTGGAAATAAGATAGATAATTTTCTTTCTATACATGCACTATTTTATTCGCATAATAGTTGATGATAAAGCTCGCCCTTACGGTGTACAGTATAGAAACTTAGAAAGAAAATTGGTAATATGTCTATAGTATAAAGTAAACTGATGTGAAATTTAATCAGGATACTGTAAGTAAAAGCTTGTTAAATAAGGCTCAAATTAAATTGTTTCGGTGAATAACGCTAGAATCGTAGTTGATTGCGTTTGCGCTTGAAAATACTAATCTATCGAAGTCTTTAAAATCGAAACCTGTATCATCCTAGCCGAACGATGCCCGTCGTGTAAAACGTGTTCTATTGCGTTGTGTTCCAGCCATCGTCTGGCACTTGCATCGTACGATACGCAATGATTACGTAATGGCACTGTTTACAGTCAGTGAAGATCGATCTTATGAAGCACGAACTTCGATAGACAGAGGAGCCTATGGAAAGATGCGTTCACGGTAGCATCGTTTCCGTTGCTGCAACCAGTGCGATGCACCATTTTGGTTACCGTAGCAACGGTAATGCCAAGAAAAACGTAAAATTATAGCACCATTTCTATCCGCTTAATTGGCTTCCAGGTAACGTACATGTAGGAGTTATAGCACGTTTATAGTACGATTTGCCTATCGAGCGCTTAATTGACGCAACGGACTGAACAAACGATGCAGGTTCTCGTTGCATAAGGCAACGATGGTACATGCCTTTTCAGTATCTGAGAACCACAGAACCGATTATATTTTGTAAATGAAGAATAAACTTTGTTTAAAGGTTCATGATGTGCGGATTGTTTTCAGTGCCAAAAATAAAGTACTATGAATGGGCCAATAGCTAACGGCTACGAGCGTTATAGAATAGAACGAGGCATCGTTATTTTTATGATTCCAAACTAATTGCTGTGGTTTATACCTAGTTAGCATCATACTTATGGAAAGGTGTTTCCACGAGTATTCTGGGTAATTGTTTGACCAGAATACAATCATTTTTGGGATAAACATATATAATAACATAATTTACATCCTATTCACCAACTACACGTAAAAGTTTGGTGAACATGTTTTCTGCACGCAGAACAAAGCGTGAGCAAATAATGGAATAACTTTTACTTGTGCTGTTGCTACCAGTAAGCAACAGATGTAGCGCTTCCTACCATATCAGAACACACATTGTCCAAAAACCATTTTCATTTGCACCACGCTACAAATCTCGATCCAGGCAATGAACAAAACTCTGCATCGAGCTGTCCGATTGAATTCCCTGGGAGCCATGTGGTGGTACATTTTGAAACGTAGTACTTCTGCTTCCGATCTCGCAGTAACGTGTTGGAAGCAAATTCTGCATCGGCCAGAGACTCCGGAATGATTTTACGATGCGGTCAAAGCGCTCGGGAATTAAAATTAATTTAGAAATTGCTCTGCAAACCACCAGACTCGGTCTTCCAAAGTCCGAGGATCGTTC
Organism: Anopheles farauti No. 4; assembly: GCA_000956215.1. Lineage (NCBI taxonomy): Eukaryota > Metazoa > Arthropoda > Insecta > Diptera > Culicidae > Anopheles > Anopheles farauti No. 4. Next base: position 2,103 of record JXWZ01003902.1, read on the forward strand.
AAGTGCTGAGCTATTTCGGAACGTGCACCTGCACTTTAACCTTCGGCGAGAGATGCGGCTGAAGCGTTGGCGGCGATGTACGATGAACGTCACGATTTGAGATGGCATTTAGGTTGAATTTTCTGGCATGCATTCCATTTGCGTACGTGAGGGAAGTTTTCGTGTGCCCTCTGGGCGCGCGGTGGCAAACGATACTTACCGATTACATTCAGATGCACGAAGTGGCTCATGTGGGGTGTCGTCGAAATCTGACACTCGTAGATGCCGGAGTCGCGATGTTGCGGATACTTGATCTGCAAGCTCCAGTCTTCTGTATGGGGATGATGTATCGCCCGGAACCGCTGGTCGGATGTGTACGTGTAGCGACCGACGGTGAGAAGATGAATATCCCGATGACGCACCCACGACACTTGCAGCAACATCTGTCGAGAAAGAGTACAGAGGGAAACGATGGAATTATGAGACAAACCTAAACTGTAATTTGCAGGACTTTTCTTAACAATTCGATCGGAAACAAATTGCGACACGTTTTTCATACAGTTTATAAACGACATTTAGATTTGCTACTCCGAACGAAGCCACTCTTTTCATATCACGCTATTTTACGGAGCTCATATATCAACCCGTTAGACATTCATGTGCTTCGTGCATCGTAACGTTTCATCCAGGCCAAGATGACCAAACCCCTTGGCAGGTCTGGTGCCGTGCAACAGGCAGCAACGTTGTTGAAGTTTATCATTTTAATAGTCATTTGGGTCAATGAGCAGGTTTTGTGGGTTGGTTGATTTTTGAAGCCATTTCTGGCGTGGCATGGTCCGGCTTTGCCGTCTTCTCATTTCCCCAATGGCTAGTCAGTGGCCTAGTCTGTTGTCCGACGCTAGGCAGGGAAGCTGCCTTTGAGACAATTCAAAAACCAACATGGGATACTGGTGCGTCTGACTTACGAATGATAATGGGTTTGAGTGTATGCAATTGTTATGTACGTTTGCTAATGTGAGAAATGCAACTGATTGGCTGCTCAAATCAACGCATTATTTCTCAGAGATTCTTAAAAGGCAGCTTGTCATTAACAGAAACTGCTTGTCTTAATTAGCTGATGGCATACAACACTAGCGTCGATGACTCGGAAACAGTTCAATATTTACGGTCCATCGCAAACATGCTTTGCGCATATGGTTTGTAGAGGATCTTGATATTGGGATCGTGTTGTAATTTTATATGAAGGAACTCTTTGTTTTTGTGTTCTAGCAAGGCTGTTTTGTAGAAATATGAGATTTAAAAGTATTTTGAACAAGTTGTTTGTTAAGATTGTTTTGAAAAAGTTTCGTAGAATTCAACATAACTCTATTTGAACTCTATGAGCTTTATTTAATGTATGTTTTCAATTTGATTATTTCATTATCAATTTAAACTACAGTACGAAACGTTTATTTTTTAGAACATAACTGTTGTTTAAAAAAAAATACAAAAACTGTGTTACATAAAGCAGATAAACTATTTTTTTATTCCGCATGACTTTGTCCAAACAGTACCTGAGGATAATTATAGATTTTTGGTACAACATTAGAAATGGAAAGATTTTCGAAACAGACTAACTAAGAAATCATTCAGCGGTCCGGAAAGTGGATAGTCAATAAGGTTTAATTATCAGTGCTCTCCAACTTCGTTTGGAAACTACTAGTAATGTTGTCCAATTTATTTCCAAAGCTAGGTTTGATAACTTTTCTGTTGACAACTTTCTTGTTTATTCTTAATTCTCTCTTTCTATTAAAATGACAATAGATAGATTTAACCCTACTATATTTGATGTTAAGATTTTAGAACGAGGTATGAAAAATAGCACTAGAAATCTGTATTGCGACAAGGCAAACGTTTTAACTATGATAAGTAGGTGTTCAGCTTGGTTTTTGTTTTACCCAAACACAGTCGATATTATTATCAACCCTGCATTAAATAACTGTACATGACAACCGGCTTGATACGATGGAGGCGCCTGGTTATTGAACCTTCAAGTTGGTTAAAACAATTTATCTTTATTCAATATTTGAAAATGCTAATTTTGTATTACGTTGTGTGTAAACGGTTATGTTAGTTATCTCTAGGAAACCAGATATTGAAGACGTATTAGGGTGTACCGCTTGTCACGCTATTTTATTGTAATTTAACAAGCCACGAAGGAACATTCTTCAGCACTTAAGCACCGAAGATTCATTGGCACGCAAGAGAATTAACTGACAGAACGTGCTGCCTGATGTGGCCACCGAGGATACTACGTACCTTCCAATTATCTAGTAACTGATGGTATCAACTTACGCAAGACAAAATGGCCTGTTCCTGTGGTTTGTTTACCTTCGTGTAGACTATTGTTTACCTTCGCGTACTGTCGCATATACTATTGTGACTATTAATGTTCAGTTAATAAACCAATCGTGCAAAAAAAAGTAAGAAGTATAAGTTTTTCATTTTATTCCCTTCACATGTATTTTACAATGCTGTAGCGGACACGCAAGCTCCCGAGCTGCAGGGTGTGTATGAGTTCAAGTGGTCGTAAAATTTCTCCAAACATGGATTCATTCCACATCCCACATCGGATGCGGGCCTTTCATTTCCGGCCGCTCGTATCGGACACTCTTCCACTACCTCTCACGTGCCCTTGGCATGGTGCGATAACTTGCAGCAAAAGCTGACGTAACTGAACCAATTTGCGACGAGACAATCTAGCGATGTCCTTGTACCGTGAAAATGGTTATTCGTGGCAGAGCGTTGTAGCGATTTTCCGGGTGGATTGAACGTGTATGGAAGGACGCACCATAGCCTGAGCGAATGTACAACAGACAAAAAAAAAAAAAAACAAAACCCAAAACGCAGGACATGATAAAAAAGCGCTCACCCCCTTACACCAGCAAATCCTCATCGTTGCAGGGTGGAGAGTAAAAAAATAAATAAAATAAAATATATTTATTGCTTGTATGCAGCAGGAATAAATTATCCATGAATGTTTTTGGGGTCCACGCGGTGGAGACTGTTGTTATGCAAAGATACAAAAAGGACCTCATCGACAAAAGAATTGTCTCACGTTGGCTGATCGGACGGGGCACAAAACCGTGTTTTTTTTATCGATGCAACCGCTCGCAGCATGGTAACCCAGCGAACTGGTTGCTGTTTTTATTTTTTGAGATTTTTTTTCTCCTACATCCTATTGTGTTTGGCTTCCTGGTTGTGGATTTTGAAGATTGGTTTTTGGTTGTAAAACAGGAAGCGTGGCATTGCCAAGGTGAACGTGGAACTATTAATATCCGGTTGCGGAAAAGTGAATATTGAACAGTTGGCTACATCGCTCCCGGCTAGAAGCTGGTTGTCGAGGGGAATAGCAAAGCGAATGCGAAGTGAATGTGGTTTTATCGTATTGTCAAGCAAACATCTCATTCCATAACACTGGTTCGATTGAATCGTTGTTTGTGTTTGTGTTTTTTATTTCAGATTGTTAGTTTTAGTTTGAAGAAAAAAAAAATGATTAAGTTATTGCTATCGACACGACGATTTGAGCATATTTAGATTGACATGTATCTTTAATGTAGCAATAAAAATTAAATTGCCAATTTGAATCGCTCAATACAAATTCCATCGTCGGAACCCCTTGACTGTTCATTGTAAATTTAACATGATTACTATGCATATTGCATAAATAAAACAACTAAATGATGGGTAAGTAGCTGAATTTGCTCTAATTTCCTAAAAAAAAAATATTTTTTTTTTGACTTAAGTTCATTCTTGGCAAAGCCCTTTTTATTCAAATAGTCTTGGCGCATGTATTGTCCTCTCAACTTTAATTTGAATTGCATTGCAATAATATCAATTGCTATTATTACCGATACAAATTGATTCCAATTAATAGCTATTATTGATGTCAAAAAACGCATGCACTCATGTAGTAATTTCCAACAAAATCCATAAAAATGTAACTTCAACGCGCAGCTGTAACGCCGCCTACAAATAACTGTGTAACAAAGGGACTACTTTATGCACTATGAAATCGAGCGATTATCATTAGCCATTCTCGCAGTTTGCATCATCATAAATAAACTGTATACATAATCCTGCAAAACATGCGAGACCGCACCGTCTGCTGGTTCCTGGGTGAAACTACGACATGCAGTTCCAGACTGTTCTGGTGGTCTGCTTCAGGACGTTCCTCTTTTTCTGCTCGTTATGTTTGAATAATGCATGAGACAACATAATCGAATATATTGATTGACTTTTCCAACAAAACCGCTACCATGTGGCTTTGGCGCATCGTGAAGTGTGCCGAGCCGGACTTGGAAGCGAAAGTGGCTCCAACCCCATGGTTGCTTCACAAGGAAATTGTTCGGAAGGCAGAGTGTTGGAGAAAAGTAGTAACTCGAGTTAGCCGGTGATCGTCTCCGCCACCGTCTGAGGCGAATGAAACACATGTCTTCTTTTTGGGATTTTAATTTTGTTGTCAAACATCGCAAGAAGGTGGACGATGACGACATCGGACAGCGAGTTTCCTATGCGCTATCGTTCATATTTTTCCTCCCCTACTAAATAATGTCCCATTACGGACTTCCAACGTGTGACAGTCGTTGCTGCGATTTTCAAGATGAAGAGGATGAATAGCATACTTAACGAAGCAATCTGCCGAATAAGGGGAATCGGCTGACAACGTGGTCGATGATAGTGTAAAACAAGCGCCAAAAACCAGCGTGCATCAGAACATTACCACAGCAGGCACACCCTCTGCACAGTACGCTCTAACTCCGATAAAAATCAATGAAGTAATAGTCAGTCCCGTTTAATATTAATAGGAATCAGTTTGAGTTTTTCTATTAAAAAAGTTGCTCTTTTGGATGGCATCCATGCAGTATGGTCGTTCGCTTCAGATCGTCTACCCATGCGCTCATTCTTCGTTCTAGCAAGACTACTTCAGAGGGCGTAATTAAAAACGTTTCTCAACCAATGTTATCACTTGGGTACAAAAGAACATTCATTGTGACTGTTTATACAATTAGTCACAAGTCTTTTGTATGTTTATGCTTAAAAATAGTGACATTGCTTTGAACGATAGTAACAACATTTATGCTCGTAATAGTGATGATTAATGTTCATAAGAATAATGTTGTATTCCTGTTTACCAAATCTTAAGTTTATACAAACGTCATAATGAAAAGTTCTTCAAATAAGGAAAAAAAATTGAAATCGTGATACAGAGAAATATTTTGTCCAGTAGGTTCAAATCCCAAAAACCGATTTTTGAAAAATATTTTGAGTACTGCGGAAGGTACCAACATAAATATGTCATTTAGTACTTGAATTAAAAGTGAATAGACATATATCAAAACTAAAGCCAAAACTGAACTACACTAATGATCGATATATTTAATTAATGGAGATACATCTGATCTGACATCTAACACCACTCGAAAGTGTAATGAGGGAACGTGGACATTGGTGATTAATCGATTGATGAAATATTTGTTCATAAAATTTTGTTTAGAAGTCCAACAAACTCTATACAAATTAAACCAACTCTGAACAAAAATCGTTTCATAGCAGCAAAATTCTCCATGATTCTCGTGGAAGAAACAATTTACTCAATCCACTTGGGGACCAGATCAGCGTCCTCTGAACGATGCATGAAGTTTGCATAAATATTTTCATACACGTCCTTCCTGTGGGAGAGGTGGGGTTTGAAAGTTTTCGTCCGGTGCATACCGCCCTTCGGTTTTGTGTTCCGGACTCGAAACACGGAACGCTGGTGAACGCCTTGCAGGTTAGCTTCCTCTTCAGTTACCCATCACATTTATTGGCTCGTGTCTCATACTAAGCGGATCTGGACTGTTTTTTTTTTTTGTTGTTGGGTTGATAGGGGCTCATGTGGCGGAGAATTTCGCTGCTGCTGTGAGTACTTCCTCTACTAACAGTCATGTATTATTCATGGCCACCGAAAACTGAATGAAATGAACGGAATAATAATAATCATAAACGAAGAGGAGGAGCAGCAAAAAAGCACTCGGTAAACACATAAGCAAACACGCGCCGACGCTCGTTGCTTCTAGCAGACTTCACAAGTCATCCTGTTTGTTTTTCGCCTTAGCGTTGCTGTGCTCCTTCCGTGCGCTTCGCTCCAAACGGGTGACTATGGAAAAGCAAAGAAAACACTATTGATAAAAACGAGGTGCAAAGCGTGGTGTTGTCCATGTACGGTACGAACCAGTACAATTGCTTCCCTTTATTGGGGGTAGAGAAAAGGTTTCCGGAAGCGATGCCAACGGTTCACTGTCCTTTTGGTTTGGGTTGTCCGTGAGAAATGAAAAAAAAAAAAAATAAAAGTATCAACCCGTACTCCGTTTTCGTTTCGGAAGTAACTCACTTAGATTTATGCTTTCATCGAGCTCCCGTTCGATATGGTATATTCGTCAAATGAAAAGGTTGGTCACCCGGTTGCTCAGTGCGCAGTTCAATAAAGCAAACGGGCAATGGACGACACTGATGGACGGGGATGAAGATGAGGGAAAACTGAGCAGCACCAGGGCAAGGATGTCATTTGTGCTTGAAACGATAAATGGACTTGCTGTCTAATGCAGTAACGAATTTTTCGTCCCTTCATCTCTTTTGACAGGCGACCTTTGATGGGGCAGGACATTTTCGTTGTTGATACACGTGCCCCGCAGTTTCATTCGGACCAGTTGGCCATTTATATGTGTGTTTGTGTTTTGATTTCCTGTCTGACCTCGGGCCGCGCATCCAAATGATGAGTTTTGTGCGATGAAATTTTGCTAAAAAGGAAGGCATCGTTTTTGAGTTGCCAGTTTTGGCGGTCCGAGGTGAAAGGTTAGCAATTAAGCTCAACTTGTAAGCCTTTTCCGGTTCCATTTTTGAGGGAAAAAAAATAAATCAAAAGAAACCAAACAGCTGGCGCAAGTTTGGCCGCAGATGGTGAGCACAGACTTTTGGAAAAGGTTGCTTTGGGCTCTTTTCCGGCGATTTCAAACACATTTTGGCTAATGAGTGTGTGCCATTTCTTTTCGTGACCGTTAAACCGGTAACAAGCCTGCTGCGATAGGCGTGAAGCTATTGCTTCGGCAGGTGGCGGGGACGTGTCGGTGGAAGCTGGAAATATTAATGAAACTTTCATGAACTTAAACCAACCCGAAGCGAAGCACTTAATGCCATCTGGTGTCCGCGCGCAATAGCCATTCCTAATGCACTGGGCAAACAAGAAGCTTACTTGAAAATGAAACTATTCCTATTCTTTGGCAATAAGCGAACCCAAACTTTGCGTGCTATTCCGTGAAGTCGCAAGGCTCATAGATGTTCTTAATTATGCTGCACTATGGCTGTGTGGCTCACTCCCGCCAGTAGAGGGGGAGGAAAAAAATCTTATCCAAACTCCTATGGCACCAGCTCGTAAAGGGACGAATTCTTTCCTTCTTCTGCCTCCGTCCAACGGCTTTTATCGACTTCCTTCTCGATCCATTCGAGCCAGGAAGGCTAAATAAGACACTCTTCCCAAAACCTTTCAAACTAAAAGCGTACAGTGCGCCTTTTTGGATAAGAAAATGAAAAAGGATTCATACATAGGATTCGACCGGGGTGAGTTTATGTTCAGCATTCTGCTTTTTCGCTCGTCACGCTTGCCCGAGAAAGACAAAGTTCTAACAATGATGATGGTGTCCAATTCATAGTTCGCTTCCTTTTTGCTCAATGCCTGTGATGGTTGGGTGAGAAGAGCAGGCCGCGAAATGGGTTTCAGCTTTTTTTTTTTTTACTACAGTGAGGCTGTTGAAAACTTCTGCCTGCAGTTTGCAACTCGGGTGGGGTGGGCAACTACATTGGCCAACGGCTTTGTTCGGATGCAACGGGTCACGGGATGACTTGGATGCACGAGTATGGTGAACAGCAAGCATGCTGACACTCCCTGCAGCAGTACTATCCTGCGCCGGATGTTCCTTTTGTACCCGCTCTCGCTGCTGTGCTGAGCCGACCGTGTGACGGTCATCCGGGTCGAGATGGCAGCAGCTGAGCAAACATAATGAGAACGCTCTTGCAGGGTGTCGTTAATTACCGGAAAACTCTACCACTGGCAGCAGCAAGGGGCAGCGTAAGATATTAGATAACAATAGGGCAGCCCGTGGGGCAGCCCGCACGCCTGAAATCGTCGGCACACGACGTAGCCGTCGTCGTTGTTGTGAGAAGTTTGAAAATACATCTGCCCCCTTGCGGGCATATTCGAGCTGACTTTTTGAGAACAGAACGGTAGATACAGACGATGATGATTGTGGTGAAAGATGATCGACTACTCATGCAGTGCTTGCTCGGAGGAGGTGGTGCTTTAAAATTTTAGTGTCTCGGAGCAAAGACTACACATTGAAAATTCGTTATAGCTAAAATATAAGTTGATTCATTCATTTCTTAATGTGAAAATATATTGGCCTATAGCTGGCAACTGAAACGATGATTGCATTAACATCTAAGTAAGTTATTTGAGGCCAATTCCCGCATCTATAGTTCGTAATGTTTCATATTTACTCGGTGAATATACTTGGTGAATAGAAGATTATTGAATCAAATTTTTACACTAAATAGTTTCATAAAATTTCAGATTCCGAATCCAAAAACCTCTCCATAATTACATAATTTGTAGTTTCCTACGTTTAGGAGTTTTTGGCACTAACAGATGTGATGGATAAGAAACCCGCTTTGTGAGCTTCAACAGGTGACTTCAGAACAAATTCATTCAAATGAAATATAATTTTATATTTGAGCACCTCTAGTTTGGTGGTGGTATAAGCCCTGTCAACATCCTTAAAATATGTTTAAGCAAAAATAGCTGACTATATATTTAATTCATTCCACTTCACTGATTAAAATTTATAAAAATTTATATTGCTTGATTTTGTCGTTACGAGATATTTGAAATATGCAAATTACTTAGAAGAGCGGAATAGAAACTTTGTAAGCTGATCCTTCATCGCCTACCAGAAACCTCCAGCGAGGAATGATAAGAATAAACAAAACGTTGTACAAAATTCGATAGAATAGCAAATTACACCACGAACAGGTGTTAGTCTCGAACGTGAACGGAGAAATTACTTTGCAGTTGAAAAATAATATCATTGATTGATGAAATTGGATAGAAATCTAAAAAACCTCGCATCGCGTTCTTCTCCATGAATCAATTTGTCGATGGAGAAAACAATTCTGCGGGAAATGGCAAAGTAAAATAAAAAAAAAAAACTCAAAATGGAAGCATGAAATGTCCTTTACTAACAGCTGGACAGTGTTTCGTAATGTTAGTGGCCAGTGCACTACCTACGCAGCATCATCTCATGAGTATAGATGGCTAGAGACCTTTTTTGGTGCATAGAAGCGATTGTCACTTTTTTCCACACAGCAAATAAGCGAAGTTTCATTCCATCGCTGCTCGTCGATGAACGCAACGAATTGTTTCCCAAAAACCACATGGCGGGCAGACAACGAACAGCTCGGTTAAAGTGCGGGGCCCCTACTTTAAGCAATTCTTCCACAGCAGTTCGTGTGTGAGAGTGTGTGCGTTCTTGTTCTACTGTGTTGGCCGAATGGAGAATGTTTCCTTTTTTTTCTTTTGATGTAGATGTATTGCGTATGTTCTGAACATTGAATGTTGCATATCCGTTTTTTTGTCGTTTGCTCTGCAATTGACATGAGCCTTCTATCTGCGTAGCATCGGCCTCATGCAGCTGCAGTTAAACGGATCCGCATCATCCGTGCGATGAAACAGAACAACGCGCATTCTCATCGAACGTTGAACAGAAGGAAGGTTTTTTTTTGGTTCATTCCACTCACCCTCGCCTCGCCCGTTAGTAAGTAATGGCTAAACCGTCCGCCGGATGTAGCAACGGTTCGGTCAGGAATGAATTGTTCGAATGCAAATCGATCCGACTGCCGGCTGTTGTCTGCTGTTTGTACCGTCGAGCGTCGATTGGCGGTTACTGGCTGCAGCTTTTGCCACAACCGAAAGCTGCCAAGTGCATGCGCGAGATGATGTACCGATGGATGATTTTTTTTCTCACACTTGTACCCTCGCACGATGCAGAATCTCCACGATTGGCTTCATTGGTGCGGTTATCATTGGCGGGGTGGTGAATTTAAGGAAGTGCGCAAAACGCCATGGAACATCTCTCGAACGGTCGATTCGTACGGACGCATTAGGCAACCGAGAAGAACATGAATTTAACAACGCTTTGCCGAGTGGAATGAGTTGAACATTTGAATGGTTTGAAAGGCTATTCGCGTTGAATGGTCGTTCTGGTAACGCCGTTCGTTAGGTCTGCGTAACGGGTGAGCATTCGGTTTGGTTCACATCGTGCATGTCCACTGACTGTTTCAGTGATGTTCGTCCACGTTTTTTTCGCGTCCACCAAAAAAAAAATGCACATCCTCTACTGAATTGCGCATAGCGCTGGTTTACCCGTTAGAATCATTTCAATTAGGTCGGGTTTGTAAAAACGTGTTAAATCGTTTTTATTACCTTTAAAGGGTAAAAGTGTTAACGAGTGAAATCGGAAAATTGTTTGACTTAATTTAACTCGCATTAATATGCGTTCGGAGAACGAATTACTGAATTATTGATGAGTGTTTTTTTTAGTACAACAATGATTTAATTTAAAACAGGACAAGTATTTTATTGCATTCCAAGTTTTTAGATTTTAATTCTGATGCAACAATATTTAGGAATTACATAACAAATTCCAAACTCTTAGAGCCCAAAGAGTTTCTTTAAAGTTTTCAGTTCTAATGACATTGGTGGAGCTAATAGGAGATATGGAGAAGCAAATAAAGTAAAATAATGATTTAACAGAAAATCTAACCTAATTAAATCTTAAATTCAATTTTTGTTAATGCAGTTTAGTTTAGTTGTTCGTAGAAAAATTGAACACTTGAACATATTTTGCATAGAGTATGTTTTTGTTGATCGTTTTGATTGATTGATTGATTGAATGCTAAATTTTGATTGTTCATTTTTATTTGATCCAAACAAAAATTTGGCAGATTCAATCGAAGCTTTTAACCGACTCCGTCTTGGATTGCTTGCCAGTTTTACTGGTTAATGGTTGCTAAATGAAGTACAAGTAATATCGTCACTTGCGTTGATATCGTGAAACATATTGAAAACAAAAACTGCAAGTGGTCTGCTGTTGCACTTACCGTCTTGTTGCCAAGATTCTTAACCCGGCAATTGAGATAAGCAGTTTTTCCCAGCAACGCGGTAACGTTCTTCGACGCGGCTATGTCGAAATACGGACCAACCCGGGACTGTTCGGTTGGAAGGGCCGTAGTTTCCGCTTGTGTAGGCCTGCTGCTGCTAAAAGCTGTCGCAGTGTTGCTGCTGCTGATGCTGCTGCTGCTGCTACTTATGGTGCTACTGCTACTGGTGCCAGCACTAGTACTTGTGCTGCTGCTGCTGCTGCTGCTGCCGTTTATGCTATAACTACTGCTACTGCTACTGCTACTACTGCTAGTACTACTGCTGCTGCCACTGTTTAGCAAATTCGGTTGTCCTTGGCTGTTGCTATCTTTCGTCGATGCAGTATGCGCCTGTTTCGGTACGGTATCTCTTTGTGCTGCGCTCACTGTAGAAGAGAAAAAAGAACAGATTATTAAATCATGGCTTGAATTTGAAAATTGGAACAGATTGTTACTATCGTTACAAGAAATACATCCATTACGAATGATGTTGAAATTTATAGAAATCTTTTGACACATATGTTTAAAAGAATGCATTCATAGAATGCAACAAATTCCCATTGATTCGCCCTAGCACATAATAATATCTAATTTACCGGTGGCATAGTAGCTATGACCTCGTGGGTCGATATGCTCATGTAAAAGCAATTTGGTAACTATGAGTTTCAAAAACATTTTGAGCTGCAAAATAAAAGCGTTTGCAAATTAAAGTAAAAAAAAAAGTTTGAAAACCAAAAGACCAGGTGAATTTACAGATGATCTTGGGCAACTATAAAATTTTTAATATGTATTTTTCAATTAGCAATGCGTTATCATAACTGATACATAACTACTCAAAAACATATTATTCTTATCATTTTAACATGGTTTAACTTTTCAATTGATAGGAATGACAGATAAAGATCCAAAAATCCGTATAAATTGAAATTGAAAATTGAAAAATCGTACAAGCAAAGCAACTAGCTGGAACATTACCAACACCAAACCAAATGCTTCATCCAAACACGATATCTCTGTATAATGCGAAGCACAGAAAAATTCTCTGCCAGTCGATAAAAGCTTAGTGACAACTTTTTTTTTACCAGTAGCTTTTACAATATCTAATTGAATTTCGCCTACTGTAAAATTTTACAACCCCCATATCCCACCGTGTTCGGGCCCGCGTTTGGCCAAATGCGTAATTTGTTGATTTATGATGCCGGGGAGCAAATTTTGTCAGCCAACAGAACATTCCCAACCCCTGGGATGGGCCGGTTGTTTGGGTGGTTGCCAAATGCATTTGGGTGTCTGTTCGGGAAAGGGGAAATGCAATCACTTACCATCCCTCCGCAGAACGTGCTCTAAATAAGTGCATAAGGCCCAATCCCAGCTTCAATCCCACACCCTCCAAATCCATTACACTGTGCTTAAGAGCGGGATGAATTTTGGCAAAATTAATTTAGCCAAACGAACGCACTCGAAAGCGCAAAATATTTGATCGATAGCTCGAGTTGGCTCGAGCGGTGTAAATGGTTGTAATTCAATTTCGTTGCAGCTGATCCGGGCGGAAAATTTTACAAGCGCATCAGGCTGTTCTTTTTTTTCATTTTTCTTTTTTTTAAGCTTATGTGTGGAACTTTCCTATCGGCACGCTCAATGGCCTTTTTGGAGCGGGGTATCATTTTCCATTTATTTCGAATTCATTTGGTTGAGCTTTTCTCTGTGCGCGTCAATGATTAAAATGCACTTTACAAGCGAGCGTATTTCATCGCAAACGAATCAATCCACTTTATGTTTGGGGAGTAAAGGATATGGGTATCTTAATCATACCCATTTGGTCACGGTACAGCGTGCTGTACTTAATGCATCCCTCCCACGAAACGGGATTGATTTCATTCATTTAAATTAATTTCTGATGATGATTGGTATGTAAATACGACATACGGTGCGGAAAAATAATTACCGCTCGAGGTTTCGAGGATTTCTTATCTGATGCAAAAATAGGGGAATGTTTTCGGATTCGCCAAACAGGTAGATTGTGTAACGGAATGTCGAAAATTATGCCGAAATTTACGTTTGCAAATTAATTGGGGTATGCATAACATAGTTTCAATTCCTTCGAATTTCGAAGGTATTAGCTATAGAAATGAATGAATAAGCAAGATGATATAATACAAAACAGGAGAAGTGTTAGCCAACTAGATTGAAATTTGTGAAAAGTAGTGAAATATATACAAAAAACATGAAAAAATCATACAATGATTAACAATAATAATACTGTTATTTCATTTCAATAAATAGGTAAAGTCCAATGGGTTACGAAGAAAAATAAATCTAAAACAGTTTTGCTGCAGTTAAGAGAGTTAAGAGATAAAAACATGGTCATAAGATCGGGGGCGGCCCGGTGGTGTAGTGGTAGCGGCGCCGGTTCTTCACACGACAGGACCGGTACCATGATCCCGTTCGGACCGTCTCCCTCCCCCTAGCGAGGAGTGACTAACCAGCTATGGTGGTAAAAATCAGTCTAGAAAGCCAGTAAAAAAATGGCAGGCATGACTTCGGTCGTTACGTCAAATAGAAGAAGAAGAAGA
>JXWZ01003903.1:0-11395 GCA_000956215.1 Anopheles farauti No. 4
TTTATAGTGTTAGTAAGAGGAGCGTGCGCACGCGCTTTCGTGCAAAAGGGGCTTGAGGGGTGCGCAATTGCATCGTTTCTGACCTGTAAGATAAAGCACCAGATAGCGATCGATCACACCAAAGTGTCCTTTGGTTCGTTACTTTGTTTCGGGCCGCGTTGCGTTGCGCTGGATGGGCGGCCTTTTTCTGGTTTTGTTTACTTCACAGGTTCATGTTTGGTCGCTATATTTTGCTCCTCATCTCTCACGTGTGCGCATGGCCTGCTGCGATTTCTGCTCAACCGGCTTTGTCGGCCGACGCCGAAGCGTTTTGACACTTTGGTGCGCGATTCGTTCCGTTTCGGGTGGCCCCTTTTTCTTAAAGCCGGCACACCGAGATTTGCGGTTGCGATTTATTAGCGCTATTAGAATCGGAACACGGCATGGCAAAGGGGATCACGTTTGCCATTTGATTATCACCAGCGTGGGTTAAAGATTGTTTACTTATTTTATCGTCCACTGTGGAGACGAGCAGGTGCGATCGATCTCGAAAGAAAAATAATAAAAAGAGACAGAGCGAGCTAAACGGTGCGCCATAAAAACTGCTGAAGAAGATTTATTGGCGGGTGCCGTAAATCATAGGGCGTACGACGAGATTGCGGCATTACCAGAGGCATTAGGTACGGCGATCAAAGGCGAGGCCACCCACCCCGGGGCACGGCATTTGGCAATTGTAGTTTGACCTGGTTTTAATGCGCGCCATCATCATTAGAGCGGGTCGGGATTTGGGTGGAAGAGATTTCAGAAGAACAAAAAAAAACTCGAATCAAAAAATTGCGCCCAAATACCTAGATAGCGGCAAAATCGCTGGTTCGATTTTATGATCGATTTACGATTATGGTTTTGTGCCAGTTGCGCGGGATGCATGGGGGTACAAAAGGAGGAGAAGGGGAGTCCATCTCCAATCGACTCGAATCCAATTTCCCAATCAATTGTGGAATTTATACGACGCCTACTACTACCACTGCTATTATTTTGCCAGCGAGACTCGAGCCAGGTGATTTTTTTTTTGTTTGATTTCAATAAATAAGAACTGACCGAAAATCCGCCTTGCCTGGAGCACGGGGAGACTGGCCGGTCCACAGTTTATGGGCCGGCACCGCGAACTGCGTGTTTGTTTGGTAGTTCACCGTAAACGCCATAAGCGGAGGGAATTAGTTAATATGGTTGTAAAGCGGAGCTTTTTTCGGAGCGGCTTTTTATTCACGTTTGGTCCGATGCTGCTGCTAGTAACTGTTGCCGTGAGATTCGAAAAAAAACCCGACCGCGGCGTAAGCGTCATAATAAGCGGCAGTATAAGTCACTAAAATGCGCACACACAAAAAAAAACACACACACACACTCTTTTACAAGGCGCTAATTAGCCATCCCCAACTGAAGACCAAACCGCCGGCTGAAACAATGTCAGATCGGGTTTTGGGGGCTCAGTATTTTTGTTTTGTTTTTTTAATTTTATTTTGGTACACCATCGATTGCATACTGAGCCGCGCTGATGAAAAACAAAAGGGCATCCAGGTGCTGCCGCACTCCCAAAGACTACAAACGGTTCGATAAACGATAATGATGCACAATAAAAATCGGTGATGGAAAGTCTGCACACGCGCTCTGCCAAGAAATTGAAAACGAAACGTTCCATAAAACGATAAACCGTACGCGCAGAGACTACGAAAGATTTTAAACAATATCCAATTGAAAGGCAATCAGCTCGTTGGTGACTTAGAACAACAAACATTGTCAAGAAGTTATTCAATTTTGGTATTTCATGTGATAGATGAGTACCATTTCGGTTTGGCTTTCAAGGGTACATTTGCAGTTAACATTTAAAAAATGCTCCAACTCTCGATGCGGCATGCGAGAAACACAAACCTTCCCAAGTATTTACAACACGTAATGGGTTATTTTTAGCAGCCTAAAACTGCAGCTAGCCAGCAGTTAAAGTATGCAGGCAATTTGTTGCATTTTTTGCGTGCTTTGTGTTCATCCGAAGAGGAATAGTTTCTACTCCGTGCTATCTACCGCGTCTCTTACTGCTTACTCATAGCGATCTCTCCTATCGGAACATTTAC
The DNA here is from genome assembly GCA_000956215.1 of Anopheles farauti No. 4. NCBI lineage: Eukaryota > Metazoa > Arthropoda > Insecta > Diptera > Culicidae > Anopheles > Anopheles farauti No. 4. The sequence continues at coordinate 2,106 of JXWZ01003903.1, forward strand.
GCTGAAACAAGCCGATTTTTCAACGCGTTCAGCAAAAGTTAAACGAAAATGGGGAACGAAGAAACTTGAAGGAGCAAACTAAAAAAAAAACGCACCACTAACGCGAACGTGAACAATTCTTCCCACCTCCTCCAGAATGTGTGTGTGTGTGTGTGTGTGTGTGTGTGTGTGTGTGTGTGTGTGTGTGTGTGTGTGTGTGTATGTTGTTGTATCAGCTTGCTGTAATCGAACACTGACAGAGGAACAAGAAAATGCCGCAAAACTGCTGGGAAAATCCTTCCGAAAAGGGCAACCCTCAGCAACCAAAACGAAACACAAGCACTGAGCTCAAAGTGGACGATCGTGCTCTTCACGACCGTGAGGAAGATGAACGATCGGTGATCGGTGCTGGTGAAGTGTGTGTGTGTGTGTGTGTGTATGTGTGTGTATATGTGTGTAAAACAAAGCGTCAGCCACGATAAAGCCAACGCTCGCTCGGGGAAGGCATAACAAGCGCACCACAAATCTTCCATCGGTTTCGTATCCGATCGGTACGTAAGTTATAAGCTGTTTGGAGCAAACGCCAAGACGCTTTCAACTTTCGACCCAAGCGGACTGGCCATTTCGTCACGCGGCAGTTGAAAATATGCCCACCCCCCCTTCCCTCCCTCCTCACTCCTCCCAGCCAACCTTTTGACGATCACCCACCCCCGGGGGCAAGAAATCCGTTACCTCATGCCGGCAGCTGATTAAATGCTACACTTTATTAGCATAAGCCTGCAGTACTGTGAATCGGAGTGATGTGATACGGGCGATTTTCTTGTTTCTTCGCGTAGTTTGCAATTACACCATTAAGCTCACCGAGCCTAACGCGACGCGTGACACAGGCACAATCGATTGCACCGGCATGCTCGAAAACCTTTGCCCCCAGTTGGCCCTACGCGAGTGTCAGCTTCCAGCCTTACAGTTTATTACTAGAATTTAATGGCAACGGGAAAGCGCATCGGTCCAGTTTGCAGCCGGAGCGGAAGTTAAATGGCAGTAAAACGATAATCCATCGACCGAACCTGACGTGCAGACAACGAACAACAGCCACTTGAAGCTGCTGACCCATAAATAAGGCTTAAATTGCCACCAGTAACCAGTTTTGGTTTGCAGTAACAACCTGCCAGCGCAAGACAGTTTTCCATTCCTGCACACACACAAAAACGTTTAAACCGTTTTGCTGTCGTAAAACGAGACAACGGTGTTGAACATTTCTGTGTGTGAAAGCTGAGAGTATTTAAAATAAAAAGCACATAGCCATGTAATTGACATCATTTAATCCAGAACAATTGGGTCTTTCTACACAGCCAATCTGCTTAGGTTGTTGTAAGCTAATTTAAATAATAAAACAAAAATGCAATTATGATCATTTAATGTATCCCGTTTTTGCAGTGTTTTGCTGGGATATTAATAAGGTATTTTAACTATTTTTTTATTTTTTTCTCCAACCTTGAACTTGTCATGAACCTATGATACAAATGTACATATTTTAATATTTAAACGATTAAACTTATAAAAAATAAATTATTAAAAAATTGCCCAATTTATGTGAAATGCCACAAGTGTTTGTTCCACCGTATATTATTTCTTGCACCAAACGAACGCCTGGTCAACTGGTTCGGCTAAAAGTTGTGTAATTCCGTACTTTTGTTTTTTTTGCACTTGCTGGCGACACCTGAGACCCCGGACGTTAACCTTCTAGCCCGTTTTCGGGTACGAACCCCTTTTTTTCCGGGGCCTGGCCGGAAGATTTGCTCCGCTAGCCCAAAAAACCGCTGGAATTTGTCGCATTCCTTGTCATTCGATGGGTACCCGGTTGTGCTGTTTTCAGACCGCACGGGCTCAACCGTGGCAGCAGGCAGCAGGAGAAGGAAAATCGGATCGATATCGTACGCGTATCCCATTACATCCTCCGGATACTGATCCTCGTCGCCGGTCGTCGAAAAATCGGTACGAAACCCTTCTAAGGATTCCGCCTGCCGAGCCGTGCCACACACGGGAGGTCCTTGGGAACCGCCACCCGGGGACCACGAACCACAGATCGATCCACCGATCATCGTCAGCCGCCGTCGTCAACAGCATCATCATCCGGTGGCCGTGCCAGTGGTTGATTGAAACTCGATCCGCACTCGCTCGCCCAAGGTTTGCTGCTTCCTCAGCCGATTGTAATCTTTCGATACCCGTTAGAGCGAACGGAAGGTTACGCGACGATATGAATTAACTCGCCTGCCCTTGCGACAGTGGGTGTATTATATAAGATTACATTTTAATCATAATTTTTCAATCTACCGCCGCCACTAGCAGCCGGTGTGGTACGGTGCTGGCAGCGTCTGGCAGCGGCCAAGAAGCGAAACATTGGCGACCATTAATCACCAGCAGTGCGCGCGCTCTGTTAAAAAGGGCACTTCTGGAGGAAGCATCCTCTTCTGGTTTCGTGTCACTTACATTCGTTTTAAAACCGGTGACATCGTTTAACCTTCTTCTTCGTGCTTCCAGCACGGTCGGTATGCCGATCCGGATCGCGTGTGTTCGCATTGTGCTAATAATATATGCACCACCGGCATGAAGTGGCTCGTGTCGTTCCGTCCCGCACGTTCGTAATACACCGAGCGAATTGTGCATCTACTCTGCTTATGCATGTTCCCTGCTCATACCCTTTAACGATTAAAATGAAGGAGAGAAAAAAAACAATCCTCTTCCAGCCTGGTGGGCCCCTAGCCGAACTTGAAATGACAAAATAAGTGAGCAATATTAATGCGATGTAATTTAATACTTATCTCTTTTTAATTCTTCGCCTTTTCACCTTTTTTTGTTCGACTCCCTCGAAAGGATATTTAACGAAAGAAGAAGAAGAAGAAGAAAAATTACAACGAATACGAAAACGGAACGGCCAAAAGCAGGTCTTGGTGGTGCTGACGGTGGTGGGATGATGTGAGATTTGTGAAACACTCTCCCTTCCCCCTCGACAGGCCCACCTCCCTGACAAATGGACCCGACCGGCCGGGCATCAATTTATCATCCCGCTCCGGGGGCCGGTTTACTGTCCCCGGGTCGTTTAAGTCGCGGCTCGAATTTGTCGCACACGCTTAAACGCTTTTGATTGCTGCTGCTACACACACACACACAGGCACGCAGGCACGACTCACATGACACGGGGGCTACCTCAGCAGGGTTGTCGGGTGCCGTCCCGGGCATCCATTTACGTCGGATCGTGCCCGTGCGATTAAAACGCCACACCGATCAGACGCTAGCTGACGAAATATTTTGACAAACCACGGCCTGTTGTGACACGACCCACGGAGCCGGGAGGATTTTTATTGTGTCGCTTCAGTTTGAAGTAGGTGTTCGAGTGGACACTGCCCGCAGTGAGGCCCAAATAAGCCGCCACGATTAGCCTTTACCGGTCGAGTGTGCGCTTGCTTCCCATGGTAAAGCTGCGGAACGATAAATCGCCTGCTCACGGTGATGCTTCCGAGCGCGGTATTTTAGGTGGGACGCTACCGTACCGGCCCAACTGACCGTGTGGTTAACATAACGCGAACGGTAAAACGGACTGTAGAACGCCATATCACCGGCCAGGACACACAGGCGCACACAATGCTCCTACAGGAACAATGGAAGCTCCTTTTTGTCCAGCTCAATGGCAGCTCCCTTCGCGGTGCGCTAATTGCCAACGCAAATGAGCCTTTTTAAGGTGCTCACCGCCCGGCCAGCACCCGGCACACTCTGTGCAAACATAATTAGGAGCACATTAGGCGAGGGCGAAGCGCCTTGGTCCGCACCCTTTTCGAGAGCTTTTTTTTTTGCCGCCCCGCGACCGGGCGAACGTGTGCGGAGAGCGTACAAATTAACGAATGGGTGTAAATTTCCTCCCGATCCCATTAGCGCACGGTGCACGTTGTCCTGGGAAAGTTGGGCGGAAAAAGAATGCTTTCTAATGCCATCGCATCGTTCTCTTCGGAGTGTTGGTATGCCGGTGGGCCCGTTGTGGGAATGTGTAGTGCTTGTGTTTGGCAAACACTGTGAGATAATAAGAAAGCTTCCGTTTTTAGATAGTTGTTTGATACGTTCGATATAAAGATAATGGGCAACAAACTTGTATACTGTTTCGGTGTGCATGTTGTGTAAAAATGCTAGAATTAGGACCATATTTTTAATAATAAACGAAATCATCTCATTAGATCTTCATTTTACACATTGCTTCGGGACAATGTCCAAGTCATTGCTTCTGGGTATCCGGGAATTAAAAATACAATTCTGAAGCATTTTGATTGCTATTTTTTTACAGTAACCAACGGGTTACTCTCTTGGGGAAAAATATATTCTCCCTTTGCCAACCGTACATCATTTTTCATCGTCATCGTTAAGGCCAATCGTTTACACCGCTCACGGTGCGATGCACAAAACAAACATGAAGCTTTGTAAAAGACCCAAAAAAACAAAACAAACTTACCACAAGCTTCTCGTACCGTCGTTCCGAATTCCCAAACTTCCGCCATGGACCAAGCGGTCAAGGTTGGGCTTGGTGAACATTTCGCAACAAGAAACCAGAAATAGCAAACAGTAAAAAAAAATCATCTCCAAAATGCCTGTCCCAGCTGTCAAAGTCAGTCAACTGCAGTTAATCGATTCGAGGACGAGATGCTTTTCGTCGGCATCCCGAGCTGCTTCCCGGTGTGCTGCTCAAGGCGTCCTCCGGGAGCTCGGTCGAAGGTGCATACACTCGAATGGGTGTGCGTGTCCTTCGTGTGTGACGCTCGAATCGGCCCAAACAACACACAAGGCACCCAAATATTTAGACGCCGTGGCAAATTGTCCTTTCCCTGGCCGAGGGACGACACAGCCGAGCACGCCAAGGACAGCGGTCGGGAGTTGGGCAAAGATGCCGGGAATCGATTCGTCTCCGGTAGCACGGGTCGAAAACAACAACAACAACAAAAAACCCGCCACCATCCGTACCGGGGGATGGGGCCGGGGAAAACGAAAAAGCAAACACGGAAAAGCCCGGCCAGCTCGGCCAGCCCGGCCGTAACCAATGCGAATACGGCTTTACGGCCGGCCGGAGATTCCAAGAACGAAGCCCAAGAGATCGAGAGATCGAGCCAAACGGCGAAACGAAAGTGTTCAAACGGCGGACGGAAAGAACCCGCAGAGCGCATCGGAACGAAGGAGCGAGGGTCCGATCCAATTACCAGGTGCCGAGGCCAGGGGACGGTGGGACGAACCTGCGCCCAGTGGGGAGGACTCAAGGCGAAATAGTCCGACAACCGTGACACCATTTAGCTCGGCTAATATGACATCTGTGACGAAAAGTTTTCGATGCGATTAAGGTTTGTTGCGGTGGAAAACATACCCACCCGTAAACCGAAAAATCAAAACACATACAACTGGACGGACAACTGGTGGAATCGTTCCTTCGTCGGTGTGGTTTTGGGGGAGTACACAGAAAATAAAAGCATAAATTTTAATTTACCTTGCGTTGATCCTTCACCGTACGGAGTTGGAAGGGACACGTTGCGAAAGTTCGGTTCTAGCTAATCCTTTCGCACCAGCGAAATCCTCTTCCACCCCAAAATGGTGGTCTGCGGTACGATAATGAAAGGTTACGAGTTGTGTTTTATTAACTTTTTTCTGTGCGTCCCGTCAGTGCATTTGTTAGAGAATTAGTGAGAATTTCCAAGAAATGTTCCGCCAAACTCAAACAAGCGACGAACCCGTGCGACTGGAGGGCCTTAAAATGGAAGCCGTTTTTTTAATTTTTCGGTCGAGCGTTTCACCGTCTGGCAGCATCTGTTCCCACCGTCCAGGGTGAGGGAGCGAGAGTTTTTCGGTATGACTAACGGTGGATTCACCTGCAGCCGTAGAACACCAACCTCTCCTCCGAGGCGAAGCGCGAGTGATCGCGATCGCGCGCAACCTTGCGCGTCGTTTCATGTTTTTGTGGTTGTTGCTATTGTTAGTTTACTTTATTTTTCGATCAACTTTAGGCCACGCCTTTCCCGTTTCCCGTGGGTCCAGGAACGAGGTGGAGCCATCTTGAATCTCCGAGAGTCCAAAAAGGTTGTGTGTGTGGTTTTTTTTTGTTCTTGTTTTTCGCTTCTCAAGAAGCGATCGCGATGCCGGGCCGGGCTCGTTAAAAGGAAATGCCGAAGGTTCGTTGGGCCGTTTCGTTGGCTGCTTGGCTGCGTGCGTTAAAAAGCTCATTCGTGGAATGGAGCTCGTTTTTAATGGTTTGAATATAAAAAAAAACTGAACGCACATTCAGCTGACGGATACTTCCTTTTGCATTAGTCAGTTTTGGTGGTAGGCAAGAGGCAATAATTGCGTTTGAAAAGTAGATAAACTAAATTTCAAATATTGAAAACTCCACAGAAACGCTGCTAGGTAATTTTCTCATCCTGGACAAAATGATACATTTTATGGTTACATTCAACCATACCGACTACTTCACCTTCATCAGCAGCAGCAACTTGGGCTCGTTTTATCGCACCCTACCATCCGACGATGATTGTGTTTTATTTTTCCGCTTAATATTGCCAACCCCCCCACACACACACACATACACACACTTGCGTGGAAGATGGTCTTTAAACGATTTCATTTACGTTTATCGTCGCTGATCGAAGGCGAAACAATTTCATTTCACCTTTCGCCACTCGAACCGTGTACTATGTAACGTACGCCGTATCGACCGTACTATGTAACGAAAGGTGAAATCGATCGGCAAACAGTGATCAGGTCCGCAAAGTCCAAAGCAATCATCATCAGACGCATCATCGTTTGGCCGTGGCTGCCCGGCGGTGGCGGTGAGGATGGTGAAGAAAATTACACACCACCACTACCAAGCCCGGCACCAGCGGCGGTGGAAGATTAATTTTTATTTTTATCACTACACGCACCTCATTAATCAGCTGTATGTGTGTGTGTATGCGGGAGGGGTGTTGGACGGGTGCAAATGCAAATGAGACGCATTTTTTCCCTTCCTCATCCTTTTTTTTTCTTTGCTGCCCGCCACTTAGTCGTTCGCTACCGTACACTCACGCGTTCGGCCTTCTTTGGACACTTTAGCGCACAAAGCCGGAACGGGGCAAAACCTCCCGGTCCGTGTCGAGATGTTGGTGATAAAAGCGGGTTGCGATAACTAGTTTTTTTTTTTTTGCTGTCCTCCCATGTAGAGGTTTCCCTCTTTGAAAATCACTCACAACCGATGGCGATCGTGCATACATGAAGAGGTCGATATCAATTTATGTTGAAGCTAGTCATTAGTCTCTGCGGCTGTTACATCTAGCTCCGTTCGCTAGAGAAACTTTCGCCACTACACTCCCTGTCCGTATGTGTGTGTCTGTGCGTACGCGATTGTGTGTGTGTGTGTGCGATGCTATTAGCAGGAAGCAGTGCATACAGCAGTGCCAGCCAATGAAGCACCTTTGTTTATGGGTATTAGCTTGTTGACAAATAATTAGCGTCATTACGGGATAATTTAATTAACGTGTCACCCTACTAACTGCTCTTCACGCTTTTCTGTTTTCTCTCTCTCTCTCTCTCTGTCTCTCCCTCTCTCACTCTTTCTAAATGATGTAGCGCTGCAAGGAGAAGCTGAACATACTGGCCGTGTCGGTGATGAACCAGTGGCCCGGTCTACGGTTGATGGTGACCGAGGGCTGGGACGAGGATCACATGCATGCACCGGAATCGCTGCACTACGAGGGCCGCGCCGTCGACATCATGACGTCGGACAAGGATCGATCGAAGATTGGCATGCTGGCCCGGCTCGCCGTCGAGGCCGGGTTCGATTGGGTGTTCTACGAGAGCCGCAATCACATCCACTGCTCGGTTAAGTCAGGTGAGTTGCGGAACAAAGTATCGTAGTACCGAAAGGGCAGGGCTGAACGAAATCGAGCCAACACCGTCAACCGTTCGTTGGAAATTCGATCACGATCGCGCTCGGTGCGGGTATCAGCTTTCGGCTTCTATGATGTGACCCTGATCATGGTTCACCCACACCGCGCGTATGTATTACGTTCCCTATTTTTTTTTTTGCTCCCGCTTACAAGCTGCCACACTGAGATCGCTTTAGTTCCCGTCCCGTGTAAGGCTACAAGCAAAATGAGGGGCCATCTGCAGCTAATGAAAAAAAAAACACTTCTTGACGTTTCGCGTTGTTTTTTTGTTTGTTTCGAAACCCGCTTTTAACAAGGAGAGAGAACCGAACGACGCAACAGGGACCGAATAATTGAGTTTACGCCGAAAGCGTCAGCTTTCGCAGCAACTTCGACAGCTCCCAGTGTGCGTGCAACCTGTAGTTTGCATAAACACCCGACAGGGTGCGGAAATTGATGAATGCAAATCAGAGTATGCGAGTTGGCAGCGAAAAAAAAAACGAAACCCCAAACCCCAGTTGGCCGGAGGACGCTCAAAATGCAGCGACGACGCAATGGTTAACGAGCAGCTTGTTAATGCTCGTACGTTGCCATTTTCTCTTCACGGCTCCGCGGCGTAACGTGGCCGAAACGAGACCGAAGGGCCGATCAGTCAGTCCTTCGTTCAAGCCGAAAGCCTTCGCTCGTTCGCAAGCCGTTAATGGTTCTAAGTTTCGGGTGGTTGGATCGGGGAACATGATCGTACGTATGATTATTATTATACGCGTCCCTTTTTTCCGTCGGGTTTCCGTCTGTTTGGTCTGAGCAGCGTCGTCGGCATCGTTTTTAACCGTGTCCTTCCCACTTTCGTCTGCAGTTTTAATTAAAAACCGTCAACCATCAACGAGGACCAAACGAACGAGCGCGTTGAGAAGTGGCCAGGATTTTACTCCTTTCGCTGCTTCTGCGTCTTTCTTGGGCACGTTTTTCGCACGCAAAATCCGAAAGAGAAAAAAAACCCCAACCGAAGCAGTTAAGCAGTCGTGTAAATGTTTGTTGCCCTGCTGTACCTGTCAAAGGCAACTGGCTTGAGTGGCTGAAAGTCAGTGCCTCCTCGGCTAAGCGCTCGAGCTGTTCGTACTGCTAACCCTTCGCAGGATAATCTAGCCCGGTCGAGGGCTTCAGGCGAGGGTCCGGAATTGGGAAAATTAATTTTCTAATGATATTATCCTGCTTTGGCCCGGGACCGGATAGCCGTGCCGCAGTCCTTGGGCCGGTCGGCGGCACTGCAGAAGGATTATTTGCTTAGCACTTTGCGCACGAGCGTTTTGCTTTTGGGGTTGGGCTGGGTTCCCGGATTTGTTCAGGTGTTTGAGCACGGCCAAAGGACGCAAGGACGGCTTTCGG
>JXWZ01003905.1:0-172509 GCA_000956215.1 Anopheles farauti No. 4
AAGGGGGAACGGGGAGATCCGCAGAATGCGATGGCTCCGTAATCGACACCCGTAATGGCTTCCCGATAGACATTTTTTCATTGACCTTTACGAACACTGGGAGCTTATCATCCATTCCGTTCACCTCCCGCCGTTTGGCCCTTGCCCTTGCCACTCCGAAGCAGACGGATTGCAGCGGTAGGGCTAAAGGTTTCCTCCATCGACGTGAAGCGTGGCGTAACGTGTCGTTCCTTCGTCGGTACAGACCCGACGCTCGACGCCATTGCGTTGCATAAGAGGTCAGTAAAAGTCACGAAACTGCACGGGACAGACAGGTGAACCGTAAATTAATATCCAACGCAACCGACTGACGCAAAACCGTCCCGGGGCGCACGGACGATGCCCCGAGAAGGAAAAAAAAAACACGGTACGAACGTCACCTGAGCGAGCAATGAATTTTAAGTAATTGTTTAGAAGGTTGGCCCGTACGTCGATCGGTGTGGCCGTGCGTGGTATGATCTCGTGGAAACCGCCGGTTCGTGACCGCAAGTGGTAACCATTAAACAATTAAGAAACGTCGCAGACGTCGGAACATGGCGAAAGCGACCGGTTTTGGTTGCGTGATGGGCGCGTTTGTTTCTGTTCTTTTTCACCTTATCCCATAAGTGCTATCGCTCATAATCGTATGCCTGTGAGGGTACTGTATACTAGAGACGGTTTGTGTGTGTGTGTGTGACTGTGAGGAGGCTCGTAATTTTCACCGAGTGGAAAACCCAACAACGTAGCCCACCAGCAAAAGATCTAAACGATGATCCAAACGAGCGATGCTAGGATTACGGGAATCGTCCGAGACGTTATTAATGCACTGTATGTGTGAAGAATAACGAAGCGAAATGGTTGTAGATCGTTGGCGAAGGTGCTGGATGGAGTATACGGGCAAGCAACAGAACATGATTGATGGAGAAAACAGCGACAGAGAGCAGGCGTGATATGGCGGTGTTTGTTTAACTAGAGCCACACTCTAATATAACAACACGCAACACATTTGCACGACGGCATCATAGCCGGCTATGGTGTTTTATTTCTTTCTTTTTTGTATAAGACTTTTTGAATACGAGAAAAATGTTACGTGTAACTTTTTATTCAACTCAGAGATGAAATTTATAAAACATTAGAATTAAAAGAACAATTTATCTCTTCCGCATTTTGGGTTTGGGTCTTGGATGGCATTACGCCTGAAGTTATGTACATTTTTGTATAATTTGTTTGTGTTTTGTCGTTTTTTAGCAGCTTCGTTGGAGCATTATTTCACTTTTTAGGAGATTATAACATAATTTTACCAAATAAATATTTTAAGTGACGAATAGTTAAGGAGTTTTTTTAAACAGAAGTTTTTTAAAACAATAAAAAAAACCATTTAGTTTATACCTATAAACGGATTCCCAAGACAGAAGTCTCCGAATTTAATACATTATTAAACATTATATTTTCATAAAGTTAATTGGTAATAAACTGCGGTACGTCAGATTATTTTCTGAAGCACTTCAGCTATAAAGCAGTATGATTTCATCCGATTTGTAAAACTGTCGCTTTCGTTTTATTTGCAAAACTTTGTTCCTATCTATTAAAAACGTGTAAAACCGGTCCCATTATCGTACTTGTAAAACATGCAAACCAGCATGCGCCCAAGAGCAATCTGGCGCGGTGTAAGGTTGAAAAATTTCAACATGTTTGTGCCCCAGCGACGCCCGTCGACGATCGCGAAAGTGTGCCATTACTGGTACACAATTTCCACCGGCAAACCGGCGCTTCATCAAGTCAAACATCAAAACACTAACGCGTCCGCACAACATTGGGCAGCGGGGTGGGAGAATGTGGAGCCCATTTGTGTGATTGTTTGGTATTGGTGGCGTTATTATGGTACCGCTCTGTCCTCTTTCCCCTCCCCATCGGTTACGGTTCGGGCTCGTGCCGTATAATTACGTTTCTGTCCCTTCCCCCTTTCCTCATCCCTTTGCCACGAAGTAAATCGCACTCCTCGTAGGCAAGGGAACGTTGCGAGTTACGGGAGAATGCAAACTTTAGTTTCCGCCTGCCATGCCGGCTGTGCGGATTTCGTGAGCAGCCAAAGTGTGGCCAAACATGAAAATAATTGCCAATACGTGGCCTGATTCTTCCTCACCCATGTGTCTCGCACTTCCTGCCGGCAACAGCGGGAACCACGCGCGGTCGGAATGTTCACCTTTTAATATGGGAAGCGAAGCACAAGGCAGAGGCAAACGAGAGAAAGGGAACAAAAAAAAAAGAAGAAAAAGAACCAAAACGGGTTAATGTTCGCCACGAAGGACGAAGGAGACTTTCTTGGGTGAGGCGCGGAAAATGGCCCGGCCCGGCAGAGGAACTTGTACCGTATACCGTCTTCGCTGTGCCATTGAGCACAACAGAAACGTTCCGCGTGATCCTTGGGTAAGTCCTGGCAGGATGATTTACGAGAGCACGAGGGCACCATTGTACCGGGGGGGTGCCTCCCATCGGCCATTGCGAGCGGGCAGTCAACTTTTCCGTCCCACACAAACACACACACAGATACACACGAGCGGGAAGCCACGGTTGAGTCCTTCGGGGTCGTTCGGGTTCCGGGAAACACCTTAATCGTGTTCGTGTGTCCGTGGTCGTGGTCGGCTGCGAATGTGCACAGTCAGCACGTGCGACAATCGTGACCGTCACTGTCACTGTCCCTGCCGGCTCCGGCACAGGAAGGGTCTTGGAGGTCTTGTTTGCCTTCGCTCCGTGAATTTCGCTCTTTATTGGGGTCTTTGTAAATACACACGCATAAAATTGCATACATTTAGGCGCACTCGAATTCAGCCATTTGCGACCCCGAATTTACTACAAAATAATGAGAAACCTCTAGAAGTTGTTCATGAATCTTCTGCTTTTGAAATGAAAATATACGAGAAAAAAAAAACCAATCACTGGCTCGCCAATCGTTAGCATCGCTGGAGGAAGCAAATGAGACAAATAATAGCAAAAGAAAAAATAGTAAATAAAGCAGGCAATAGCAAGACCCCATTTCTTCCCTTTGCCAGAGCGCATGCCTTTTACTGGCCTACCAACGTCGCAATCCCGTGTGTTTGGTGCATGTTTTCTGCCTTCGGTGGAGATTGTCACGCGGCTTGGCAGTCCCGAACAGGGGAACAGGATTTGCAGCGCCTACTAATCTGTTCTTTATTAAGTGAATTAATGTTCAATTAAGTTCATTTTATAATTTGCTAAACTTAAGCACCACTTAGCCGGGATTAGCAGGAGCTTGCGAAATTCACCATGCCTACTGCAAACTCCCCGTCAGGAAAAAAGTACAATAGTGGGGTTTTTTTTTATTATTTTTGTTCAATGTCTATTCTCTCAGGGCAATTATTTAGGGCAACGAACAGTGCGGGGTGCTAGGAGCATGCATCATCGACAACATTGCGCTAGACTGCACCATTCCGATTTCAACATCGCAGCCACCGAACCGAAGTGTGGGAGTTCGCCACCGTCTCTGTGTTTATGCCTCCTCGCGACTGAGTGTGTGTGTGTATGTTTGCGTTCAAACGTGCAAGAGCTTTCTGTGAGAGAACGCTCACAGAAATACAAGAGCCATGGAGCGTGCCGTTCGGAGCTTTTGATGTCCTTTAGGAGTCATACTCGCCATCATTCTCGCTCTCTCTCTCTCTCTTGCTCTTTTCTCGGTTGAAAAGCTCCTGTGGCTTCTATTTGGGTCGAGCTGCCAGCGAAGACTTCGTGCAGGGCCTGGTGCAGGCGAACCGGTGCGGGTGTGTTAGTGAAGAGAATCATCTACTACTTCTCGGTTCGAAGCGTCTTGGAGAGCTTGCGCCGTAGCTTTATTCGATTCAACTACGGGTTGTGTGGTGATGATACCAGCAGCCCCAGCGGGGGTTTAGATGGATTTTTTGGTCACTAGAAAAGTGACATGTTTTGGTCGTGCTGGGAGAATGAATTTCGTGTGGAAATATATCTGTTAAATAACAAATTTACACAAAAAATAGAGAAAAAACTCCAATTTCACATATTTCTGAAAAGAATCTCCAATTTGTGAGAATTATAAAGAGCAATTATTCATCACATGCTGAATCCGCCACGATACGTTCCACACGGAGGGACCACATGCTCAACAATGGAGTGTGTACTCACCGACTAAACCGACACAGCCGGTAGTGGATGTATGTTACGTCCTTATCGTCGCGTGAATGAAACGATGGCTGAGTGAGTGATTGTGCCGCGTACGGAACGGTCCTCTCACGGTCCGCTCGCACGCTGGTAGTGGTGCGATATCGGTCGTTTTTTTTCTCAATATTGAAAATGGCAGCTTGATTTACAGCTGATATTTCAGCACACGAGAGCGAGAAAGAGAGAGGGAGAGCGAGCGAGAAAAAGGATAGCAAAAGCTTGAAGGCTTTGGAAAAGATAAAACTCCTTAGCAGGCGAGCGATGAAATGGTCACACTTGGAGAATACTCACTCCATTCATGCAGAACGAGCAGCTTTCAAGCTTCTCTTCGGTGAGCTGAAAAAGCTCCCCGAACAACCATTCGCTCTCTCGCTCGCAACCGCTGGCTGATCGTTTCGTGCACCCGAGCACCGCTGGGAGGCAGTTTTTATCGACAAAATTTTCTCCACTCCGAGAGCCGCCTGCCAGGACGAAACCGGAACGTCCTGTACGCGAGAGAGCTTTCGCTGGCAGCCAGAACGCTGGGATTTCGAGTGCTGGCACGTTAGTTCGTGCGCGTCCACTACTGCGATAACAATACCTCGGTTTGCATTCCCTTTTTTTTGTAGTGTACATACCACTAGTGCGCTAGTACGGGAGTTGTAATATAGTATTCTCCGCTCCTATGCCTCCCTGCCCGCCCGCACCGAAACGGTCCCGTTTTTTACCACTCCCGCGCGTAGTGGCGTGCGTGTGTCCGGGTGCAAAGTAGGCTGCAACACGGGAGAACACAGGAAGCCTCGCACTCAAAGCATCTTTTCACCACGGGGTGGGGGAAAAAAAAACGTACCAAGCGCAAGCAGAAGAAGCAAAAAGAAAAAAAAAAAACGTTTCGCGGGGTGTCACCTGGTGCTAGTAGAACCCGGAGCCTGCACTAGGCTGCTGTGTGAGTGCGTGCGTGCGCGCGTGAGTGTGAGTGCGAGTGTGCGAGTCTGTAGAGCGAATTTTCGCCGTGGATCGGTTTTTTTTTTGGGTTTCCACTGCTTTCAAGTGTCGATGTGCCAGGCAGCACCCGCAGTGCGTGGAAGTGTGTCGGAAGCGAAAGAGATGCGTTCCCGGGCTGGGGAAGGAAAAGCCCGAATCGGGCAGATTTTGCTAACAGAACGAGCGTAATCGAAACGCGGAACGTACGGTAACGGCAGCGAAAAAGCAAACCCTAGCGCGGTGAACCCGCCGTCCGGCCGTCCTGTCCGGTCGCTGGCTACGGCGGCTACGATCGCGTCGCGTGCTGGTGTTAGTGATGGGCTACAGCTGTGTGGTTGGGTCGGGTTTAGGTGGTTTTTTTTTTCTTCCCCGGGTCGGTCGGCAGGAGCCCTCGGCAGCCCTGCTAACAGCTGCCCGGTTCTGCTCGACAGGGAAGGGCTTTTGGGGGATGGGTTTGATTTTGTCGTACTACTTTTTTTTTTTTTTTTAATTTGTGTTTTCACTATTTTGTTGAGCCAATTTTGGAGGAGTTGTGCCCCCGGTGTGCTTTCGGCACGCGCGGTTGCCGCTGCAGCTGTGGTGGTTTCCGGTGTGCCCGAGCACACCCGTTCCTATCTCTAGCGTTCCTCTCGTTCCTCTCGTAGCACCAACCCCCTGGAGTTTCTTTTTTCGGGAGCACCTGCAAGCACAAACAAACAAGGAATACGGAAGGAACAGCAGCGAGCGCATAAAATTAGCGACTGTAACTCCCCGCCAAACCCCTTCCCGTTCGCGCGTCGTGGGAAAACCCTCCCCCCCCCCCCGCCACGCCCCCCCGGCCCAACGGCAAGTGGAACAGTGCAGGCCGCCGAGTTGTTCGAAGGTGTACCGGAGAAACACGAAACGAGGAAGTGAACAGTGCACACAGACACACGCGAACACGCGCGTGTCGGACGGCGTCGCTGGAGTTTTGGTTCCGGGTGTGTGTGTTTTTTTTCCCCTTCTATTTTGTTCACCGTTTGCTTTTGCTGCTTTTCGCAAACCCCATCCGGCCGGACGGTACGGCCCCTTCCCCCGGTGTACGGTTACACGCACACGTACACAGCGTGCAGAACGCAGCCAGAATGCCCACGAGACGCTACCCTTGATAGGAGACGGCGTTCCTTTTTTTCTGCCGGAGAAGGGTTCCCTTTTTCCTGAAAAAAGGACGCAATGAAGCCATCACCGCTCTCACTACTGTCGCCGTTCACGTCGAGGTCGCACGGTACGATGCATCACCAGCAGCCCGCAGCGGGTCGTAGCCGAAAATTAACCACCACCACCACCACCACCACCACCAATAACGACGATAACAACGACAACAACAACAACACCACTACAACCACCACTATTGCTGCTGTTACTACTTCTGCCAGTGCGGGCACTAGCGCTGCCGGTGCTGCCGTTGCTACCACTGTCGATAATAATAATACTACCACGGCCATGCACCGTCGCGGCATGAGCAGAAGCCGGACTGCACCGTTGCACCTGGCGCCTTCCCTATCACCATCGTCACCGTCATCATCAACACCATCACCACCACCAACAACAACAACAACAACACTACCAGTGCCGACGTTACTGCCCTCCTGCACGATGGAGCTGCTCGAGCAGGGTGACTCCGCCTGTCACAGTGGGCGAAGGCGCTACCGAAGGGGCAGCAGAGGGGTGGCCGGTGGTGGTAGCCTCGTTCCCTCCACCACCACCGCCAGCGGCAGCCACAGCAACAACACAACCACCAACAACACCAAGTCCCTACGAAGCGTGCCTTGGGGTCAGCGGCGGGGGGCACGCACCCTCAGGTTCGGGCTGCTCGGGCTTGGCCTCATCCATCTGCTGCTGGTGCTGGTACCGGCCGCGAGCCCGGAGTCGCTGTCGGACATGTCGGCGCTCTACTACGACCAAAACTCCACATCCATGTTTCCCGGCACAACGCTGCTGTCAAACGGTAAATAGAGGGGAAAGACGGGAAGGTTCCTGCCAAGGAATGGTGTGGGGGGGGGTGGGGGTGAATTAGTTTCCAATAGGGTTCAAAAAGTTGTATTATTACGCGTAAAAATGTGTGCAAAGTGCTTTATACCGGTGATGAAGGACGTTTGATTGCATACATTTTGGGGGTAACGAGGATTCGGTTTGGGGAAAGTTGTATGAAATATTTCATATGGGAGAGAAATCATTTGATAACGCTAATAGCAAACATTCAGGCGTTCACCGCCGGAAATCCACACGATCTGGAATCTACCGTGAAGTGGCAATATTAACACTTTATTGTTTAACGCATCTGTTATCACACACTTACGAGGATTTTTTCACCAATAAATGACTACAACAATCTGCTGCGTATTGCCTACATTTAGGCTGTTTTATTTAGGTTGCCTTAAAAGAATGCTTTTGTATTTAAAGTACTTAAGCACCGCTCTAACAGGACCTCTTTGAGGTTAGTAGGTCTTGGAAAGTCTGGAGAAATGTTAAGTGATGGGTTTTTTTGGGTATTTTTGGTTCAACTATTTGAAAAACGCAAAACAGCCACTCCGATTAATCGATACTTCCAATAATTCGGGGGTCTGGTTCTAGGAATTATGTTCAAACATCGTTACTTCGCAATATGTGCGTGTGCGTGTATGTGTTTGTGTTGGTGCTATTAAGAGAAGGAGAGAGAGAGAGAGAAAAGTGAAGAAAGAGAGAAAAAAGAGTGTGTCAAAACGTGGTAAGAACTATGAGCAT
Source organism: Anopheles farauti No. 4 (assembly GCA_000956215.1). Classification (NCBI taxonomy): domain Eukaryota; kingdom Metazoa; phylum Arthropoda; class Insecta; order Diptera; family Culicidae; genus Anopheles; species Anopheles farauti No. 4. Next base: position 7,915 of record JXWZ01003905.1, read on the forward strand.
GACCGGGAGAAGAAATACGGTGGCTTCCTCCCAATTTTCGACACTCTTCAAGGATGCCCTCGGTTGGTGTTCCGCCACACGCGTGTTGTGTTCCATCTCGCCGTGTACCGTCAAAATCTTGTTCCATCCCCCCACGGGGAACCAACATGGGCGGCTATTTCTAAATAGCTGCCTCGATAAAATATTAATATTTGAACAGGAGAATGGATCGCAACGGCTCTCGTGTGGATTGAAAACGCGTTCGCGCTGTCGCCGCTGATTATGTAATGCGGGCGCTGCTGCCTCAACTACATAGACAGCGCAGTGAAGGTGGCCACTGTAATTCACGGCTGATTTCTACAACTGCTGCTGCTACTGCTGCGAGCACTGCGGGCGTTATCGTGGCAATTTTAGCTGCCTGTCCAATCAATCTAGCCCGCACCCGGCATTCCCCCCCGGGAAGATGATTGAACCGATATCGGGCGACAAGAATATTCAAGGCCAACAACCACCTCTTCCTTTTGCTTCTGTCGGGGAGGAAAAAAAGAAGACATACACTCGTTTTTATTCCACAGCACAATTACGACAACTCAAGTACCCAAGTCGTTCGGTTTGTCATCCGTTGATTCGTCCTCGTAGCCTTCGTTGTTGCCGTCGTTAAGGAGTATCGATTATCAGGACTCACTTACCTTTGGAAAAGAGAAAAAGAAAGAGAGAGAGAGAGAGAGAGAGAAAGAGAGAGCGAGTACGCGATAGGGAGAGAGACAGAATGTGGGAGAGCCACACAGCACCTGAGCAATGTTGGATGTTATCGGCCTCAAAGTTTGGCCCCGTTGGGGTTTTTCCCCGGAGCCCACCAGCAAGGAAAACGCGCTTCGTATCCTTCGTTGCGGTGCGCGCGGCCACGGACGCTGTTTCGCTCGCATCGTAGGGTCCGTGCTCTTGGTAAAACCCCGTGGTTTTATCCTCCGCTGAGAGGCTTCCTGTGCCAGGGAGCTTTATCGAGAGAATCCCGTCGAAAGCGTGTTTCCCCGTGTGAGAGGCAACACGGTTTGCCTATCGCTGTGTGCGTTTCGTTGAACAGGGTCACAAGCGTGGGACAGCATGGGAGCATGCGAGCAGCCAGAGTTAACCGAATTGGGTAACACGTGCTCTAATGACTACGCTGACACTTGGAGGCAGCAGCGCTGCCCAAGAGCTTCGTATGAAAACACAGGCGTAGCTCTCTGGAGCTCGCTTGAGAATAAAATAACATTCCCGGTAAACGACAGCAGTGCCAGTCCGGCAACCGGAACGAGTTGGTCGAAGGCACGATGAAATTAAACTGCCTATAAAAATGCCATTTTTGCTATCGAAACGATTTAGCTTAAGACGCCCATTTCGTACACGGCGTGCTTTGAAAAATAATGAAATTGAAGCGATTTCGCATGAGGCACTAGGCGTCTCCATTGAAGAACTCGGCTCTTTGGAACATGCTGAAGAAAATAATCGTCTAAAATATAATAATAATTTAAATTCGAACAAAAATTTGGTCAAAATTCAAAGACTACTATCCGTCTTGATATCTGATTGGTGATTTCATAAACGTTTTCAAGAAGAATAATTAAATTTACTCTAAACAATTGGCAATAGTACACTTTATTTGTAAAGTAAAACCAATTAACTATTTTTTTTTTGCACATAACTTTAACTAAACTGTTAGAGACTGAAAACCATTTTTATTGTGATTAAAAAAAACTAAACCTTCCAGCTTATCTTCGCTTTGTTAGCTCACTTCTAAAAGCTCTTAATAATGTACTCTCCAATGATTCTAGTGCTTCACTTCGGCGCTACACTCAAAACTATAAACAACCATTTTGAAGGCAACACTTTGCCTTGCTGTGTGGCTTTAGTGTTGTTTTTTTTTTGTTTTTTTTTTTACTTCCTCTACCGAACAATATACCACCGGGTGAAACAATAACGCAGAATAGGGGAGAGCGAGAGGGGATGAGAGAAAAAAAAAACACGACAAACAGTCGAAAAGTGCCGTTCACTGTTGAAGTGTTGATTATGAAAATAGAAACATCCTTGAGAGTTACATAACCATTCGCGAGGTGGATTCGGGTTTGCTTCAAAGAATTTGAATTAAAAACCCGTGCAGCACGGGTAAACGAGCGTACGGGCAAAACCAAACCGGTACGGAATTTCATTCCAAACAGTACGGAAATGTGAAATTACTTACAGGAAAAAAACAAGCCTTTTAGTTGGCTTAGTGCAAAATGTGCAAAAACAAATGCTCAAACTACTAACGCGGAAAGTTTTGCTTGATATTTCAAGCGCGATCAAAACGAAACTAGTAGGTGGAAAATTAGAAAACCGTTGATATTGAGGGTTTACGGGGTACTATCTTTCAGCGTAACTTTAGGCATGTATTTGTGGGTTCATCTCCAACCCAAAAGGAATGAAATGCGGAAGAAAAAATGTCACTGGTAATGAGCTTACGAAATGTCAAAAGCATTTAAACTCATTAAAAGTGTTCCACATTTTTAGCCTTCGTTCGGGCAGTGGCGCTCGCCGGGATCGAAAACTCTTGCATTCGCATAACTCGAAAATTATGACGTTCGATCGAAAGTCACCGTTCCGCACGCATACTTTCGCTACGCTAACGCAAAACTGCACACTTTGCCGGAGCCGAAAAAAAAAACTTTGATCGAACGCTGGCCCAAGGGCAAGGTGAAAGGCAAGTGAAAAGAAAAAAATAAACTAAAATGACGGGTCGAGGCAGTAAAATTCCAAAATAGTTCGCAATCTCGTACTTTCGTATTGCGCTCCCCTCTCCGCCACTCACTTGCTTTTTCGACCCGTCAGGTGACGTGTGGAGAATCGATCGGAAAGAATTTTATTAATCCGATTTCGTTTCGTGCTCGGTGCGGGTGAAAATAGCTCCCGAAATGAAATAAAGTTCACCCGGGTGCCGGTTGCTGCTTCGCCGCCGTAGCTCGACACGGTGTTAATTCTGTAGTGAAGAAAAATTCCTTTCCATAATACATGACTTCCCACCGCCCGCCCGCAGGCAAGGCAGTGACAGCGAAGGTCTATTTCATGCTTCCGACCACTTTCACGCAAATGCACAATGTTTGTCTAGCAGCGAAGCGACTTGAATGGCAGCCTCGCGTGGCAATGGGATGTGGTGACGAGAGAGAGAGAGAGAGGGAAAAAAGAGTGAATGAGAGGGAAAGGGAAACGGTAGCAAAACTTTTATTTTATACATAAAACAGCACCTTCCGGCAGCCGGTTTGTATGTGTGTGTTTGGGAAGGTGTGAAATAGTCACCGTCAAAAAAAAAAAACTCCGGGCATCGGGTGGATGATTCGATTCGAGCTTTTCGTGGTCGCTTGTGGAACGACGACGTTTCCGTGCGCAACGTGATTGCTTAACGAAACAAATGAAACATTCCTCCGCAATGACAGCGAATGTAAATGTCAAACTGCTATAAGAAACATCATAAATCCTTCGGTTCCATCGGCATGATGGCTGTGGCGGGGTTAAGCGTTGAAGTGAAGCAGCAGTAACTGATGATCATTACAGCATTTCGGGCCCAGCGAAATGGGAAACGACTGTAAGGGGGCAGGGATGTAAATCGAATCAGCGAGGTCCGTGTCACACGGCGGGCTTTGAGCTCAACGACACCGTGTGCTGGTTTCTTTCTAACGGTCCGACTTTATTTCCGTTGTAATGACAAAACGTTGCGAGTTTTTATACGAAATCGAATGAGCATTTAAACACATTAAGGCGCAAGATTATATCACAAATAAAATAACCTAACAAAATCTATAACATGAGGCATATTCAAAAACAATTTCTATCCCCGGTGAGGATCATTCTAGTTTACGCCAGAAAGTATGCAATAAGTGCAAAAGTATACGAATAAAATAAATCGCACAGCCTGAATGTATGCAATGTCATGTAGTTCATTCGATTATTGTTTAGATTATACCTGAAACCATACAAAATATGAGTTTTTTTCTTAAAATATCTTAAATTACAACGGCTAGCACACAATTAGGAAACTTTTTTGGAATGTAACAGACTAATGAACGCGTGTAGCAGCATGTCAAATTAATGTTCTACGTTTCACGAACTAAAATAAAACAGAATTATGATCCTATCCACAACCCATTATTAGGCGCCCTGAACCCTGCACTCGCATTCCATCGCGTCCTTCAACTTGAACGCCGAATTAATCAAACGCTGCTGTTGAACAAATGTATCGATTGCCGTACGATACACGTGGCCACAAACGTCGGGCAAACGTGCAAACCGAGGAAAAATCTTTCCTTTCATGCTCGTAGTGATTTGCTGGTGGTCGGTACTCTGCGTGCGGCTGCGTGTACGTCACTGGCACGCCAAAACCACCAACATTGCGTATTGACTTATGCAAATAACCAACCATAAAAGTCACCTCTCCCTCCCCCACTCCCCTCTCCTCTAACAAAAACTGTCAGCCTCGCTACAATATGTTCGCCACTTGAACCCAGCGGGCCCGCCCGCTTTGGATCAAGATTATTACGCCCTTTTCTTTCTACACGGGTTGGCGCGGCACTCGACCGGATGGTGGGCTTTTATGGGTGGGCTGTTGTAAAGTCCCACGGAAACGCGCACCCTCCGGAAAGGGGCTGCCAGGGAAGGGAAAACGATTCAACGAGCGTGTGCCATCAAAAGTGATTCCGGTCAGTACGGCGAGCGTAAGAAGAACGACATAGCGCCGTACCGTTGTCTCGTTGTGTTCTTGCGGGGAAAGTTCTTTGAAACATGTTTTCCCATACACGGATGAATGTTCTTCTTTATGGTTACGAAGCAGGGAGGCACACAAAAAAACACACACACACAGCACCAGCGAGCGAATGCCTAAAGAAGCGCAGCCGAAATTTACGCAGTCTCAGCCGAATTTGCACGAAACGATCCAGTCCCGGTTATGTTTTATTTATACGAACCCTTCCCATCCACAACATTAGCATCCCGCTCCGTCCCGCAAGCACCGCGCGATCGGTGTTTGAAAACTTATTTCGAAATATTTATTATATTCAACATCCCGCGTCACTCCACCCGGAACAGACCCGAAAAAGGAAGCTTCTTCCCCCGGGTAGCTGTTCCGTGTAAGGCGCAGCAAAGCATCAGTGACAGTCGTATGTTAAAGGCGCGAGATAAATAACACGAGACGGAGAGGGAAAAAAATCCAACAGAAAAGGGACAGAATGAGAAAAAAAAAACATCCAACGAAAAGTTTAACGAGCTCAAGCAGTGGAAAAGTGCCCAGAAGAAATTGAAGAAAAATCGAACACATCAGTGAGCCGCTTGGTAAAGTGAAGGAAGAAATGTTTGTTTTCACCTTCCGCTCTCCCTTCCCATCCTTCCATGGCAAGCCAAATTTGTTTTCCTCTTATGTTTTCCAATCAATTTCGACAAAGTTACGACTGATTCCGGGGCACGCGTTTCGCACGGGCGCACCGTGGCTGGATGCTTTCTGGCTGGATGTTTTTCGATTGTTTTAGATTTATCAACCACTTTGCTTATGTGTTGCTGGTTTTCTGTTTGTTTTCGCGTGGTTCGTGTTTCTTTTCGCCACTTGTACATGTGCTTATACATGTGGCCTTGCGACGAGCCAGTATTAATGCCAGCTTGGAGAGTGGCTTCTGATTGGAAGGTGTTGAGTTTCGGGCTTCGGGTGGGAAGGAGGATTTTATTTAGGAGTGCGAAATGTGCGGTATTAAACAACATATGTTTTCGATACAAACATATCATATTTGAATTGATTATTGATCGAAGCTTTTCGAAGTCAAATTAAAAAAAGATTGACATAAATCGTTCAAAACTCGTCTTAGCAAATTAACATATTTTGAGAGAGAAAAAAAACCCGCTAAATTGTTCCTTCGCCAAGTGTAATAACAGGCAGCGGACTAAAACTAACTATTCATAAACATGTTTTTGTCCATCAAAAATGAAAATAAAAATATAATCATCCTACTTGAAATTAAGCAATGAACCGTGCACGGATGGATGATGTAATGCAATTAAAAGTGGTTTAAAACTTAATCCAAGCAACCATAACAATCGGATCGCTGGGCTGGGCTGAGCTAAATTTCCCGTGTGTAGCTGACATTAGGCATCAGTAGAACCTCCCTTGGGTCAAGCTAATCAATTTGCTGGCTTACTGCATTCCTCGTTCCCCCGAAAAGTGACCTCGAAACGAAACGACTTACGAAGTGGTGAGTTGTGCTGCTGACCTACGCCCACGCCCCATGCAACTGCAAACGAAATCCGAGCGAAAGCTGTGCAAATGGTGCGATTGGAGGAACCGAGCAAACGTACCCCGGTCAGCAGCACAAACACGCAAATGAAAATGGTCATTATAATTTCAGCTGTAGTCGTAATGCGTTACATCGCCTACCCCCGAGGCGGGGTGGCGCACAACTACACGAGCGTTGAGTACATTTTTCAACCGCATTCACCAGTACGAATCTGGGAGTGATTCGAGCGATTAAATAGGTCAAGTGATTGTGGTGGCCCTCGTTGCTACCGCTGCAACGGTGAAGCGAAACACCGGCGGCTTCTTAAAAATCGCTCCTTGCACTAGGTACGAAAGTAGCACCAACATGGCAGTAGTTGAAGGAGGCCATGGAATGGAACGAAAAATGCTCGAGGTCACGAACCATGGCTTGGATCGTTGTTGTTATTTTCCTTGTGTGTGTGTGTTTTTTTTATGATACAAAAACACAAACCCCGTACGTGGTTACATCTGTTTCCTTCGGCTCGGTGCGGGTGTCCGGGCTCTTGGGAAAATTATCATTTTATGTGCGATATAAACATGAGATAGCTCCTGTGCGGTGCTATCTGTTCTTCTGTGGGTGCCCGGCCCGCGCGCAACCCTATTGGCGCAGGGCATGGAATTCGGCTAGTGAATTAATTTCTGCTCCAAATGAAAGCGAACCCTTTGCCGAGCCGAACGGAAACGCGAACAGGGGCACCTCTTTGCGAAACAATGCACGGCATTGTTTGCCCGAACTAATCCAAATGAAGGCGCGCGCGCGCGCGCTCGAGTGACACATTCAACCGATTGACAAGCACTCATGTCCTAGTTTTTCGAAGCCAATTTTGGGTGCTTTGCTTTTATCAAACGGACGGGCAGGAATTTCGGGCTCGGCCCGGCGGATGTCATAACTAATGGCGAAAGCGGTTGCGAGGGAGCGCTGTTTCGCTATCTCGGCTCATCCATCGCTGACCCCATCGAACTCTGAAGGGCAGCGATGCCGGAATGCCGGGGGTGGTTAAATTTATTAGAATAACCTTGGTGCCGCAGCCTTCCGGTGGTGTCGAGCCACAGTTCCGGTAAGTGATGCGCAGAGGAGATACGGCCGCTTGCAGTAGCAGCGTGTTGTAAGAAGTTCGTTTTGAAACTATTTTACTCCTGCTTCGAATAATACGTGCCGGGTAGGTTACGTTTATATCGTTTACTGTGCAGAGAGATGTGTTGAGAAAGCTTTCCGGTACGGTTGTCTAGGAGTGTTTGAATAATAACAATAAAATTTAATTCGGAAATAATATTCAAATTAAATACATTATACATATGTTTATGTTTGTACAGGTTAGTAGTATTCAATCTACTCGAGCTCGAAGCTTTATTGACCCATTTTTGATGAAAATAATTTGTTAGATTGTGCGCCAAGAGTTATGCAATGTGCATTACACCAACCGTAAAATATTTTATTTGATACGTAATGCGAAATTATTCAGAGCAGTGAACTTTATTTACGCCCCAAAACGATTATAAACCTAAATTTCAAAGTGACATTTTACGGTTTTTTTTTTGAAAAATAAATAAGAATAAATCAAAGAAAAGTTAAGTATAACAGTATAACAAATAAAAAAAAATTGTAAATAAAAAAAAATTACCACACATTAAAGTCTGCTAAGTAACAAAACTCTAAATTTGGATATCTATATTACAATACATCACACGTTATGAAACTCACAACCGTTTCATTTTGTGACCCAGAAAAAGGGTCTATAAATTTTGCTTCCTTTATTCCCTCGGGAGCCATCGTTAGAAAATAGAAAAATTGAATTTCTATCCAAGAAAACTAGGGCGCAAGATTACTCCCGTTAAAATTTGGCGAAAAACACACTCACACACAAACACCCGAAAGGTCAGGCTGCGGGAATAGATTCAGCGAACGAAAGATGAATCCAAGTTCCCCTATTCTTTGTTCTCCGGGCGCTAGTGCGGGAGTTCGGGAAAGTTTGTCGTCCCTTCACTCCGTGGCGAAACGCGAAATGTCACCCGTTGCAATCAGCACGCCAACGGGGCCATCGTACGAAACAGTCGGCGTGGAATTCTGTCGGAGCTGGCAAGCAATACTGGCAAGGCGCAGACGGCGTGCTGGAAACAAAAAATATATATAATGAAATCCCCTTATTATCGTGAATTATCGTAGGATTACATTGTGCCCGCATCGTGCCCACGTTATGTTGGAATGTCGGCGGCACGCTTGACTTGCGATCCGTTGCGATTCCATTAACGATATTACGCTGGTGCCGGTGCTCCCCTGGCTCCAACTCATCTAACTCCCCCACGCGACGGACAGTTAAATTTGATTAGATAAATTTTATGACCAATTATGACAATGCGATATATGTGGGCTTCATAATTCGCCGGCACGATTTTCGCATCGAAGACGATGACGACCGTCTACAGGACGCCCATACACACAGCGTTAATGGCCACTGATTGGGTGCGAACCGCGGATGGAGTAAGTTTTATGGTCTTACTGCGCTTTTACCGACGACGGTGCTCCAACGATCATCATGCATCGCCGTGCGCCGTGGAATGCTTCGGCACGATCGTACAAAGTTTTCTGGCAATCCTTCATGCCATCCGAAAATATTTATCCCCTTAGCCTTTATGTGGGGGGGTGGGGGAGAGAATTTTCGCCATCGCTGCGGGTACGCTCGGAAGCACGGAGGGCAGCGATAAAGCGCGGCCAAAAGCGCAAAAATACGGCGCTCGGTACGTTTCCACAGAAAGAGAACGTCCTTGAGCTGCGGTTGCCGAAATGCTAATGCGAAGTGAAATCTAAATTTGAGTAGAAAATGTGCGAAACTTGATAGAAATGGTGGCACTGGTGGTGAAGGAAACGGGACGAAGCGGCTGCGGATAACAATCTTTATGGAATTATTTCTTCCTTTTTTTCCTCCCCCCAGCACGCCCATAACAACATACACAGGCGAAAGGAATACATCTTTGCCGAAGGCAACACGATGGCGAGCGGTGGCGGTGTGCCGAAAGGGGAAAAAAAGAATTCGCTTCCCTTTTCCCACTGTGCTTTTTATTTTATTTTTGACGACGCTTAAAATTTTCATCCACACCTCTCTCGTTCTCGCTTTTCCGCTCCGCCCGCACTCTTTTCCGCTCGCTCACTGTTGGTGAGCTTTTTTCAGGACCCATCAGTGTTTGGTGGTTTTCAGCGATGCCGGATGTTGGTTCGCCAACACAGGATCGACGCACGGGGTTGTCTTTTTGCTTGTTGGAAGTTGCGAATGATGCAATATAGCAAGAAGAAAAGAAAAAACCAAACAGACACTCTGCTCACCCAGGTCCTTCTCGCCACATCAGTGGGCATGAAATTTCAACGGCACCAAAGAACAAAAGCCGAAACAAAAATATTCATAAATATTCGCCAGGGGAGTTATTGCTCGGTACGCTCGATGGAAGCTGGTCCAAAAATAAGATAAATATGGGCATGGGGTGAGAAGGTAATGCTGGTGCCTCTCGTGAACCCTCATCGCATCGCTCACGCCCAAACGCCCGGCTGACGATCGTTCTCGCACCGAACTGAATCGTTTCATCATCGAACGGGCAAGCTCGGACTGCAGGAACGTTCCTCAGGCGTAGCAAAATCAAATAAAACCCAAAACTACCAAAGTGGTTGCTTCAAGAATAGTACAATCAAGCGCGAACGTTTTGGCACTCCCCATGCGCTTGGGGGAATGTTACCACGGTTCGCGTTTTTTTTTTCATAAATTGTGCTGAAAACTGCCATACACATTGTGAGTGTGAATGTTTGTGTTCGATAACACCCCGAACCCCGAAAGTTTAGATAAGAAGCCAAAGCGGTCCGGTACTTCTTTTGTATGCCGAGTCAGCTACTGCGGTTGTGTTCGATTTCAGCGCAAAGAGAGAGATAGAGAGAAAGAAAGCACCGTGAAAACTACCTTCGCAAACCCGATGATGTGTAGCGGAAAGTATGACGAGCAATGTTTTTGAATTGATTAACTTTTGTTAGCTGATGGCGGGACGCGTTACGAGCGAAAGAAACAAGAAGTGCAGAAGTTAGCGAGTCGAGATGTATGGCGACTTTTTTGTTTGCACTTCTAATCGCGGCCGTGGGTAATAATTTATTAAAAAACTTCCTCCGTGTTCGAAAATTTGTCGAGCGAAAGAATTCGTTCGTCGGTGAGATCGATGGAAAAATTTTCATTCCGGATTCTAATCGATGGTAGAGAGAAGAAGATCGTTTTTTCGGGTTGGAATGTTTCGAAGCCAAGTTTGCTCTTCTTTGATGAGAGTTTTAAGTTTTGAATAATTTTTAATTATTTTTATTTCTTGTGCATACATTCATGCGTAAAAGTCATAACCGAACCAATTAGGATGTGTAAAACATAAACAAGCATACATTCAGGCGTATGCGATTGGTTAAATACTGACGCTTCTCTGGGGTTTAATGTGAACACCAAATTGATTTTAACATTTTCTAATAAACTGTTTGCCTTTTATTCCGACCATCTCGTTCCAGCCACCAATAAAACCGTCGTCAAGAAGGACCCCCTGTTCCCGAACGATCTGTTCACCGAGGAGCAGCTGCGCAACGGTGCGATCATCCTGCACGTGATCGGCGTCATCTACATGTTCGTCGCGCTGGCAATCGTGTGCGACGAGTTCTTTGTGCCTTCACTGGACGTGATTATCGAGAAGCTCGGCATCACGGATGACGTGGCCGGGGCAACGTTCATGGCGGCGGGCGGCAGCGCGCCGGAACTGTTCACCAGCATCATGGGCGTGTTCGTGTCGTTCAACGACGTCGGCATCGGTACGATCGTCGGCTCGGCCGTGTTTAACATCCTGTTCGTGATCGGTATGTGCGCGCTCTTCTCGAAGACGATCCTATCGCTCACCTGGTGGCCGCTGTTCCGCGACTGCACGTTCTACAGCGTGAGCCTGCTGACGCTGATCTATTTTTTTCGTGATAACAAAATCTACTGGTGGGAGGCGTTAGTGCTGTTCATAATCTATATTCTGTACGCGGTGTTTATGAAGTTTAATCAGCAAGTGGAGCGATGTGTGAAGAAGATTATCTATAAAAATAAGGTGACCAGAGTTCGAAGCACTGATCAACTTATGCCTGCAGTAAGTAGTTGGAGAATGCATGTTGTTTCGTTCTTTAGTTTTTTTTCCTCATTCGTTTATCATTTGTAAAACGTATACTTTGGTACTTTCCACGTGTACATGACACATTCATCGGTTTTTGGTTAGCTTTGTGTTTTTTTTAACATAAATGTATTGTCGTGTTCGATTTCGGTTTTATGAAAACTACTCATCATCCATAGGAACTGCCTCGCTCACGTGGCGAACTAGTCGCTTCCCACAGTTTAATCAAATATTCGTGCCGTTGGAACGATTGATTCCCGGAAGCTGCGTTGACCAACCCCGAGTTTCCCTCGCCCGGAGGCAAATGTTTTGTGGTTCGTCCGCCCGCCACTCGGTCCAACTCACAGCTGCGACTGTTTTTCTCACTCGTCACAACGCGACGCAAGTGTGTGCAAAAATCCGTACCTTGTCGGTTGGTTTTCCCCGGTGGTGGTCGACTCGTTACCCCCTTAGACCGTGCGAACCAAAATGCAATCGTAAATTTCGATGCTACGCGAACGATGCTACCAAGTGGGCGGGTGGGTCGGAGTGTAATTTGCATAATTAAATTGACCGTGCAGCCAACGCACGCAATCGATGCACCGTGCGGGCGCGGCTTTTCGGGGCGCGAAAACGCAAACAGAATGGACTTTTCATGTCGTCTCGGCGAGACCGGGGAGCCATTCGGGAGGGTGGCACCCTTGTCTATTAATCACATGCCGCTGGTTCCCGTGCTGATCGTGAAAGCGTTGCAGCCGCGTCTGCAGCTGGCGGATTCACGGCGGATCGCAGATAGGCCGCGCAACGTGGTGATTTATGCGACGTGCAATGTGTCCGGAAGCCGTGGTGGTGGCGTGCGATGGATCACACCGGCTTACGGGGGCTAGGTTGAGCAAAATTCGCGGTCTGCCGAATCGGGGCTAATTAATCTATTTAGTGGTTGGGTGCGAGTCTCGCGCTGGATTAAAATAATACCCCGGGCCGGTTCATTTGATTGCAGCGAGATAGGGGATTGTGGTGTGCGGGCGAGTGAATTAATCGGTCCATTTTTACGTTGAATACTGAATACTTTTTGCTAGCAAAATGCAGCTGATGGGAACTAATCTTGTTAGCATATCTATCGGAGATACGCATATAAATATTTGCATGGCTAGAGGCTTGAATAAACATTCAAGTTTGTTGACTATGCCATTTCGGTTTCTTTGGACTCATTTTTTAATTAATTACAAAAGTATACGCCTAAATGTTCGCAATGGTACCTTATATTGGCTTTGGAATAAAAAAAAATGGTTGAATAGTTAGATTGCTTTCAAGAAATAGATAACTATTTTGATAACCAAAGTACCATAAAAGAAAAAAAAACAGTTTCTTTTGAATTGAAACATTGTATCATTTTGAAAATTTGGAACATAAATGGATTCGAAAAAAAGACTTTTTGAAAAATAAAATTTAAAGATGATACAGACAAACTCGCTTAAAATAGTTCAATCAAGTATTTAAAAATACAACCAGTTTGTCCAGTATTAAGAACAGTGATCAAAATTGTTCGCTCAATCATAAAATCTGCTTTAAACCATCATCCATCCAATTAACGATGTCAATATTTTTTTTTATTATTTCCTCCCGACACCAACTTTTACATGACCATTTTAAAATGATGATTTAATGAAAATTGACTCGTTTTGGGTTGTGCTTGAAGTGTGCTCGCCTGGTACAATACTTCATTCAATAAATGCCAATTAGAGAGCAAACACGCTCACACACACGTTGGTGTCAAACTTGACAAGTGAGGCTTCAGTCCATTTTTACGTCGTGAAACATCACCGGCTAGAGATCGATCGATTAGAGTTGCGTTTCATGCGGCTTGGCTTGGACCATGAACCAACACCCTAAAACAAAACCCATGACCACCGCATGCTCGGGCGTGTTGTGTGGAAAGGAAGCGACGATTCTTCGGGCGCCACGTGACAGGGGAGTACAATGATGGGGAATAAAAATAACCATTACCAGCACAATTTTATTACCATCGTTTCGATTCGGCTCGTGTGGAAGCTGTCGAAACGGGCGAGCGGGAGGCGGGACGCTACGTGTGGATGTGCTCGGTTGGGAAAGGATTTGCCCTAGTCAGCAGCACCGTCACCACAAACGCTGGCCACAAAACGCCACGGGGACGAAAGTTTGCTGAATAAACGCATTAGCTCGGTTCCGGTCTGTTTCGTTTTTTTTTCCTGTCCCTTTTCTTGATATCTCGCTCGTACGCTCGCGTGTGAGTATGAAGCGATGCATCGAGCTTTTTTTTTCTATTTCCATGTTCCAACTACGTTTTATAGACACCGGAAGAAGCAGTGTTTCAAAACAGAAACAAAAACAAACGGACGGAGTAACGGAGTCCGCATGTTCTGATAAAAAGAACGCACCGTTAACGTTTTGTTGACGATTTGTCATCCATTTATGCGTTTATAATCGCCATAACAATTAAACGTGTTTCATTCTGCCACCTAGACGTCCGGCCATTTTGTTCGCCCGGGCACCACCACGAGCGGATGATTCATGGATGATTCCCCCACGAACCGTTGGCCCGTTCGTATCCAGCGCGATCACGACGATGGTGGTGATGATGATGATAGATATCGATTTCGAAACGAATCGTTCTCGATTTCCCATGATGCTGTGGGGTGTGTCATTAAATCTCGAGCCCAGCCACGGGCAAATTTTCTTCTACCGACCAACAAACAAATTGAGCATATTATTTTTACTCCACTAGCTAAGCCATTACATTTAGAGATCAATCGGTTGGACGATGTTTGCCCGCTCGGATTCCATTTTTATGCCCGCAACGTTACGCCCGAACCGCAAGGCTAGGGTAGTGTAAGCAACCACAGAAATCCCGTAACCCTTGGGGGAAGCAGGGGGAAGGGAGGGGGGATACCTCTGGGTGTAATAAAAATTTTATACCTCAAGTATCATTTCTGGGTACCTCGATTCGAAGTGGCCAGTAAAACTAAAATAGTATTGCTCACTCGAATTCTCCGGCCCGCCCAGGAGCCCAGATTGTTCCGGGAGGCCGGCGAAGAAAAAGGCACACCGGGGCGAAAATAAAGGAATCGATAAATTATGCGGCACCGGAACAAAGGCTGGGTTAATATCGTTTATGTTACGACCAGTGCAAAAGTTCCGTTTCCCACCAGCCAGATCGCTTCGGGTTGGTTTTTTTTTTGTTTGTTTATTTCGGCCCAAATGGAAGGTTTGCGATTTGGTGTCTGTGTTTTGTGGGAGAAAAATAGGCCACGGTGAAATACTTCACGCATGATCAGGTCCGGCCGAGTGGACCGTTCTAAGTGTTCGTCTTCGACTGCGGGCGGGGAATTAAGCCGCTTTATGCTACTAAAAGTCTTGCAGCTCACCGTTGTGTGGATTTTTTTTGTACTTTCCACCCTAGAAGAATGTTCGTTCGGAGGCTTCTCGTCTAGAATATTTTTCACACGGGGCCAATCAAACTTTTTCTCCGCGAGCTGTTGCGTTGCCCGAGGGTAGGAAAATTTTTCTAACTCTAATGAATTTTCTATTCACTCCGCATAGTCCAAACCCCGGGTCGAAGTTCGTTCCCGACCTTTCCTGCACTGTTTTTAGCTGATGAAAGCAGCGTTTTTTTTTTAGCAAAAAAAAAAGGAATAACGAATGCCTCGAGCCCGCACTGCGTCTTTCGGTTGACGGTGCTGCACCTCATCCCATCCCGTCGGCGGCACCGGGCATGGGTAGTTTCATTGCACACTGAATGTTTTAATTGTCAGGCAAAATAAATGGTGCAGAAAATTGTCTCATTTTTCCACCCCCAAACGGAGGCTTCGCTTCTTGCTTCGGCTCGTCATTTGCGTGACATGCGTTGAAGCGAGACTCGCGAAGGACAGGAGAAGGGAGCAAGAGGAAGCGAGAAAGAGGATAAGAGAATGCTTCACACAAGTGAGGCTACAGCGTCTTCGGGATAAGTAGCCGTTGCAGACTTGAACTTCAACCCAGACCAGCAAGCAAAATACCGCCCCCGATAAGTTGGTGCTTGGTGCTTTTGTGCTTCGCGGCAAGAACAAATGGACTGAGTAAGCGAAAGATTGTGACAGTTCATTTAGCACACAAGCACTGATAATTCTGACCAAATTAAGTCCTGATTGCAACGCCCGCCCGCCCGGTCTTCGGTGCTTTTACGGAAACATTCGCCAGAGATGGTGGTGAACATGCATTTACATAACTTTAGGCGCTTGCGAATGAAATGCTCTCATTGGCTCCCCTGGGATTGAAACGAACGCGCGATGATAGAAACGCGTTTAGACCACAGAATCACTCCGGATTAGGTCGTTCGTGGTGAAAATAAAGCAGTAAACTTGAAGCTTGGTGCGAAAAAATCTTCCCTACCGAAAGAGAAAGAACGAGAAAACCGAAAAATTCATTCAGCCTAATCCAAAACTTCAACATGATATCCTCATGAATCGGTACTGCGTGTTCTCGCAAAATTCCAGGCATCTTTCCGTACGCTCCAAAACCGTTTGCTCGATCGAAATAGCAAAACACTTGTACGTAGGCAAGCTGCGCTAGAAAAGGCAGCATCGCGAGAGCGCTACTACCGCTGCCCGGCTATAATAATATTATCGATTAATGATTTCGTGTGTCTGCACATGCGTGTATTGGTCGTGACCTCCTGCTGCAGGACGGTGTATGAGGTCCTTGCTGGCGAGACTCGAAACTTGCAGCTACCCTGACACTTTTTGGACCCACGCAATTTTGTATGCTACGAGCGGTCTAACAAAGTGGGACGAAGAATTTTGCTTTGAGCTCTGAAAGAGTGTTATGAAAAATGAGAAAATATAGGTAGAGCGGCAAAAAGTAACAAGAATATTGTTTTAAAATTGATCTCAGAGTAGATTTTTCTAAAAGAATTAAACAAAGTCTAAATCTATAAATGTTCTTAAATGGTATTGAGAATGTTAGTAGAGCTTCCAAGGCCTTTCAAATAACATGTAATCAATTTAATATAAAAAAGGTTCAGTAAAATGACACAAGCGTTTGTCAAAGCCAAGCTCGTACCAATCACATGCTCGGATTAGCATCGAAGCCAGATTTTCATCGACCACTAATTCGCTAATCCTGCTACTCAGCACACGCTCGCGTTCAATCAGAATTCGAATACACATGCATAAAACATACAAGCCAATGGTACTCATGCGCTTTTCAAAATCGACCATCGAAACGAATGCCACCGTGTGGCTCGAGTTTATACGAAGTCGCACATGCGAATGCGGCAATGCTCGAGAGGTTTGGAAATCAGTGTTGCCTAAACACAGCCGCACAGCTTCCGAGACACCCGCATCGTAGCCAAAGCCTGGCCGCCACTCCGGAAACTGCAGTAAAAACAAATGTCAACATTTCAACGCTGAAAATGCGCTCCGCCTGCGCTTCGACGCTCGGCTCCGGTTTGCCAATTTTTGGCTCGCTTCTTTGCCATCTCCCGTCCCGGGGTCCCCATTGATGATGAACTGCATTTGACAGGCGAAATTCGGTTCACTGCACACACGAGAGTTGGATGTGCTTGGCATTGTTCGACAAAAGCAGCCGAAGTAGCTCGAGAATGCACTACTCGAATTGTCCTAGATTTGATTTTGGAAGGTGCTCCAGGAACGGCAAAGAATGGCTTCTTCTCCATGCGGTGCGACGTTTTAAATTCCACTTGCAGAATGTGCATACACACGAAAGAAAAAAAAAAAACGGGAGAAAGGAAGGTAAAAGATGAATGCTAGAGCGAAATATTATTGCTTCATCTGTGCTTCCTTTTATTTTGTCCTCGACCGTTCCCAAGCGGTCCACACACGCTTTGTATCGCTACAAATTTCTTCCACACTAGAACGAGTGCTTTCGACGATTCCTTCAGACGGCTGGCAGAGCAGATGGCCTAATAGCGGCCCAACCTCTCTTTCTAGCGCAGCAGGAAAGACCAGAACGTCATGCCAGAACGCAAACGTTCGTCCGTTCGGCAAATTACGCCACGAACGACGAGAGCAGCAGCATGTTTTATCAGATTTTTCCTCACAATCAAGATCATCAAGGCAGGTGACTGTGGCTGTGTCCGGGAGTTGCTAGCCTCGAACCTTCACCACCAAGCACCGAGTCCATTTAGCTAACGCGAGGTGTTTAGTTTGCACACCGGGCACATTCACGCACGTTGGCCGGATTTTTTTTCTTCTTTTCTTTTACTTCTGCATACGACTGCGTGGCTTTTGTTTCGGGCCCGTGATTGTCGGGAGATGGTAATGAGTGAGAAAAACTTTGGTACGATGCAGTCTCAAACGGAGAAGAAAATGGTGTGAGAAAAAAAGGTGACCGGAAATCACAGCCCATTCTCATTCGTTAGGTGTGTAGGATTTTTTTTCCGCCTTTTGTTGTTGGCCGCTCTGCTCCTGCATCCCTTCTCTATCCCTTACGAGCCATTTGTGATTGCATACGAGTGTTTTCAACGGGTCATTATATCACCTAAACTGGCGACTCGCCGAGGCCATGCTGCATAGCAGGTGGCAATTGAATGTTTGCATCAAGCTTTGCGCCACGGTGACCCAATTCGGTTCAGGTTCACCTTTTCTCCGTGAGGGAGACGAAGGGAGACTATCGCCATTTGCACTTCCTGTTGCAATTATTTCATTCCAAGCTGAAATTCTTTGCTCTTCTGACGGATTTGTGTTTTTTATTTACTACAGAGACGTTGAGAATTAAGCGCTATTCTAGGATAGTAACAAAGAAATGCTGAAGAAATGAATTTATATTGTTTATGAACGCTAGTTTTTTTTTGTCAACTAAAAGTTTATACACGAGAATTAATAAAAAACCAATTAGAAGCTTTTATAATCAAAATTGGACCCTCTAAAAATTATTCTCCTGGGAACTTTTTACAAGACACTGGGCGCCTCCATTTCTATTATTTCACCCAAAAACGAACAAATCGTTAAAAATCGATTATTTAATCTTGCCTCGCTTGACCTTGGTTCAACTTCACACATTGCACTAATCACGTACAGTAAATCTAGAAAATCTCACACAATTTATCGCTCACTTGTGCTGGAGCATTTGATCACTTCATTCCGTACCGAGTTCCAACAGCTGTACAGCGTCCAAATCGCGACCGTCCGGTTCGAATGTTAGATGTGCCTTCCCTCGTAACGACGTGTCATTAACTGCATTCGTTTGCTGTTTTCCCTTGACCTTTCACTGCGATTCAGTCAATTTGCTGTCGCTCGGGCTTCTCTGTTGGGTGCGCTTGTGGTTTTCTTTTTTGCTTTTGCTCGTAACATCAACACAATTTCTGCCTTGCAAATCATGCTTATCGTCAGACGTGAACAACATCATCATCACCACCAGCACCCTCCAATCTGCTGGTTCGACGGTGTGGAACGGGAGCAGCCACAAATGGACAACAAACAGCAGGCGAACAGCCCGTTTCTGCTATGATGCACCCCACCCTGTGCCGCGTACAGCGAGCGAATAAATAATTATGCAATCACCATAAAACTAAGGATCCCTCACTCCTCTGTGCACCCATGGGCACCTTCAGTGTGCCCGGGCGTACATCTTCCAGCAGCGCGAAACATTCTCAGGAAGCGAGAAAACTCGGGAGTAACAAACAAGAGAAAACATCGCATAAAAAAACATCGCACACAAATAAATGACACGTTGACATCATCCGCCCACGAAGCGCGGGAAGGAGAATGTCCCTCCGTTACTGTACGTTAACTGCCGCTAAGTTTGACCACCAGCTGAGCCGGCGAAAGATGTGGAGCGAAGTGGAGGCACCGTTGTGAGCCTGGAGCGCAACAAATTATGCGGTCAGTTGGGAAATAATATATGACATCGGAAATATACGTGTCATTTCGTTCACGGGGGTTATTGTTCCGTGCCGCTCACACTACCCGCTGTAAAGCATTGGTTTTGTGGGGTGGACAAACCCAGCTCGTTTGAGATTTTCTTCGCTCCCAAGCACGTTGGACCAATAAATCGGAAGGGTTCTCGCAAGGTCAACCGAACCCAAATCAGGTCGGACCGGAGAAGGATTGTGGATTGCCGGCTTCGCTTGCTGTGATCGATTATATCAATCGGTCCGTAGCACCGATGGGATAGCGCCGATCTCAAGGCAACAATTTACCGTTTATGGGTGGGCCATAACATTTTCAAATTTTACCCTCAAAGCGCATCAGTTGGATTGGATGGGGAAAGTGAATGTAAGAAGGACGAAATCAACAAAAATTGTAAATAAGTTTACAAAAAAACAGGGTTAGAATTTTTTTATACAATTTAGTATGTAGCGAAACACCAAAGTGAGTCATTTAGCAATTAAAATATTTATCCAATTGTTCACACTCTGTAGATAAATTTGTCGGAGGAAATTACATTTTATAAGGCTCAATTTACGCAATGCGTTATATTTTGTAAATCGAATGGCCAAATGTTACGGAATAGATTCTTCATAAATATCAATCTCTATGTTAAGGCGTGCGTCCCGTTCGTTTCCCAGAATACAATTATCCAATTTAATTATATTTTACTCGTTGTACCAACTTTTGTCAATTAATCCTATGAGGACTATGTAGTTGAAGGGTAGTTATTTTCTGCTTATTTCTGTACCTTGCCCCAAAGATTAATAAGTTTATTAGAAGTATTGCTTTCGTACCTTTCGCTCGGCGCCCTCCATTTTCACCACACTGAATAATTACTTTTCACCTTCGCGAAAAACCGAAACAAGCGGCCCGGCTACACGGCAAAACTTTCCAGATACACACTTACACATTGTTAACGTGCATGCAAAAGCGTGTACACGCGGCAAAAACTTATTACTTCGCCTTCATCCGACTTTAACTACGCAGGTAACTTTAACCATTAAAACAACAAACGGCTTCCACTCGTAAACTAGTAAAGCGTTCGTCGTTCGCTTCGTACGATGAAACAGTTGCGCCACGAGAGCGCCCCGGACGCTGCAGGAGAAATATTGCACCCAACCCAGCCACCGGGGACTCCAGCGGGGGGGAGGGTATTGTTCACTTCATAAGCATCGCCCGAGACCGGCGGCATAATAAATGCGTCCAAAAGTTTCCCCACTCGAACATCCCCTTCTAGTCGCGGGTGTCGTGCGTTGTGCAAAAGTGTGTCGGGCAAGTAGAGTAGCTTGCAAGATTCTTGATTCTTGCCACCCGTACTGCTTTAATGGTTCCCTCGGGAGTTCCACTGAAAAAGCGTCGAGTTTACCGAGGAAAGAGGAGAGTAAACGTCCGGTGCACCTTAATGTAAGGATCCAACGTTTGTCTCACCACCATGCCTGCCCGTTTTCTGGTAGGCGACCGTTTCGCTCCCACCGAGAACACTCGAAGCAAAGGTGAAAGGTCAACCCTATCGATGTGAACGTTCGGAAATGCAAAGTTCGGAAAGAAGCGGACAAATTTATGGTGTCATTTCCTTCCGAGTCATGCCTTGGCGGGTGAACCCATCAAACTTGCTGATGAGGTCGAAGGAATACTCGCACACCTTGGGGGTTGATTTCAATGTATTGTACGCTGTCGGTTTGCCGTTGGCGAAGGGATGATGATCGTCCGAAACAGATACGGTCAGCAGAAAAATTGCTCACATTTGTTGTTGAGGTCCTGCTTTTTTGACTTTTAAAGCATGAATATAAAATTTAACCGCCTCGGGTCAAATCGTACCTAGCGCTCGTGAAGAAAAGAGATGTCATAAACATTTCAATACAAATCAATTCTTCGGTTAGATAATGTTTAGTATATTTAGGTGAAATTTCGTGAACCATTTTATTCACTTCACAGCCTACTATGAATTGAATGTTGAGTAGCGTTTATCACCTTCAGTTGAGTACTTAGCTATTTCGTAATAAAATTCCGGGTTCGTTTTTTAAAGCATTTCGCTTTAAATTCGAAATCCTTTCGGCTCGCCCGATTTCACCTTTAACACTAACGAGTGTACTGTGATTGCTGTGACATGCAAGGTTGCATCCGAGCCGGTGTAATATTGATGGCTCTTTGAGTGGTTTATTTTCTTTCCCCTTTCTCGGGATCAAATACGAAAGCCCAAGCCGACACCGTCGCATGTCAATCGATTTTATACCCTCACCCAGTGCGATTGAGCCTGACAGCAGCATGGAGTGTGAAATGAAATCGCACTTTTACTATTGGTGATTATTTTTACAGAAACCCTGTCCCATGGCTGACGCAGCGTGAAAGGCGCAGTGCATCCACGGACTATCCGGTTGGAGCATGGTTTTTAAATATTCATACCCAGCCCCAGAAGCTCCATTTCGTTGAAGGTGGCTTGAAACACGCTGCTAAAAGAAGCGGCGATGAAAGCGCTTCCACCACTTTCGAGTGAATGATGAAGACGATAATGACATTTCCCTGTCCCCCGGTGGTAGGGCGGCATTTTCTGTCCTTTTTCGCTCCCAAGGTGGGGATGTGTGTGTGTGTGCTTTTGTGCGTTGCGATGAGAAATGCCTCATGCATCCTTTATCATTGAACCCGGGGCAGTCGAGGGGTAACCAACTTTAATATATGGTGCTGGCTCAAACACCGCATCTTCTTCTCGCGTGAACTGAGTGCGAGCAGTCGACGTGCGCGGTTGAAGATGTTTTGTCTAAATAAATATGCTCGAGCAACAAAACGCACACACACACTCACCCGGGTGCGGGTGCGCTCAAGCGTACTTAAGGTAAAGGCCATGATAAAGTGTGTCACCGAAGGGGAACATCTTCACGGTCATTTCTGCCGTTCCTACCACGGCACCAACGAACGAACGGCGCCTTCCGCAAACACTTCTCAGAAGGGGTAATTCTTCCCTCCAACGTGGTGTCGGAATAAGTAATTTATTTCGAAGGCACACGGGGCTTAGTAAATCGTCTCTCTATCTCTTTCTCTCCCCTTAAAGATCTGCTCATTCGTTAAACCTGGACGGGCTTCGTCAGGCAAATGAGCAGCTGCAGCAGTTTGTGCTTTCCAGGAATGTACCGAAATTGCTAACTCTCCACACACCTGAAGTTGATGCTACTGCTGCTGCTGCTGCTGCTTGAGGTGCTTCTACTGCTGACAAGCGAAATTGTAGATAAAATTCCTCTCAAGCGCAGCTGGGACGTACACCGGCAAGCGATTTTCCGAGGCCCGGTGCTAAAGAGACGCTCCATTAGTTGCAGTACAACAGCCGCTTTTAGAGCCACCCCTTTCAGGCAGTCAGGGTCACATTTTTGCGTCTCAAGCCGCTGCCGAGCAGTGTAATAGTACGACACGTAGTTCCTACCTCAGCGCATTCCCGAAAAACGAAACATCTAATCACACGATTAAGGTGTGTTGCTTGTGTCTTCCGGGCGGGTCGGAAAACATCCCAACACAATACGACCTTGTAGATAGGTTTCCTCCCCATCGGAGTGCAGTAGTTGTTGGATAATGCTGTCGAGTTCGTGTGGGTATGGAACAGCGAGAAAGAGACAGAGTATGTGGTTGAAATAACATGATGGTGGTATTTAATTAAATTTCACCTCTTGTGTGCTGGAGAAGGGTTTTGGTATGGATTGACATTGAGTCAGGAAGTAGAAGCCCGGAAGAGAAAGTGGCTA
The DNA here is from genome assembly GCA_000956215.1 of Anopheles farauti No. 4. NCBI lineage: Eukaryota > Metazoa > Arthropoda > Insecta > Diptera > Culicidae > Anopheles > Anopheles farauti No. 4. The sequence continues at coordinate 30,969 of JXWZ01003905.1, forward strand.
CGATTTACTACGCCGTGTTGAGAACGAAGAAACTCTGAAATAATATATGCAGATAATACACCGAAACGGAAGACGTTGATGTAGGAAATCATGGCCTTGATAAAGAATTTAATATTGTTTTTATTTAATTATGTATGAAATATTCAGATGAAAATTCATTCTCTGAAGAACACAACAAACTTATTTTTATCCCTGTATATGATGTTGTTTTCCCGCTCATTTTCTATCACAAACACAATTTGTTTAATATGTTAATATCGTAATATCGTTAATTTCGTTATATTAACGTTATTGAATAAAACTTTGAAAATGATTCTTTGATAATCTCCGCCTAAAAGTATACATCTCAGTTAATGATTTTTGTTCATTTCTTTTATTTTTTTTTCTTTCCTTTTCGATTTAATGAAAGCAATTTGTTATGTCATACACTTTTTCAAATTTATGTTGAATTTACAAAATGTGAGTTAAGCACTGAAAACGAAAAACCATACATTTTTCCCCCGGACTGAAAGTGCTGTTAAAGCCTATTTTTGATCCCACTTCTAACGCTGCTAGGTGTTAAACGTTCATTAAAATATTTAAATTGTGCAATTATTCCATCCCGCACCATACTGAAGCACCAGGCCCATGGGCACGCCATTGAAACGGCAGGAGATTTGGTAGCCTATGATCGATGTGTAGAATGTTGTGGACGTTGCAGAATTTTCGCTGCCAGCCGAAGAAAAGCTAAGGTTCGTCGCTTGCGGTATGGCTGTTTTGTTGCTTTTTTCGCTTTTTCTGAAGCAGAAAAAGTACCAAAGACGACCAGCTAGCAAAGAATATTCTCCTGGGAATGGCCCTCGTCGGACCACGGACATCGTTTATCTCTGTCAGCACTAATCATATAAATTATTCTGCCATTCTTTTTCTTTCTGTGTTTTTTTTTCTTGGCTACCAACCCACGCTCGCCTTCCGACTAAAGAGCTCTTTTTTCAGAAGCACCGTTCGGTGATGAAAATGATGATGATGAGAATGCGGTGGAAAACGGTCGGGGCAAAAATATGGACCGCTGCCGCTGGTGGATGATGCTGGTTCTAAGGTTTCATTTTGTTTTGTACCGTAAGTGTGTCGTGCTCGTGGTGAATAATAAATCCCAATACAAACCGTGCACGGATGTGCTGGTCAGCCCGTACCGGCTACCATATGGCTGCCGAGGGTGTCGTTTTGGGAGGCAACAAATGTTTAGGCTGCAATCTGCTACCAGTACGGTGGTCGTAGCTTCGGTACCACTCGCTCGGAAACCACAGCCGGCAGCTGCACATCGTGCAGTGGTTGGGGTAGGCCACTTGATTCGACTGACTAATCTTGTTTTCTTGAATTCATACTGACCTTCCCTACTGGACGCTGCCTCGAGTGCCGTCAAGAGCAAAAGAACAAAACAACGGCCGGGGGTCAGTTCTGTTTATCTTACGCTTCAACTTTTCCACCGCCAATCCCCCGGTAGAGCAAAGTTTTTCGCTTTGTTCAAGATGATGACCCGGGAAGCGCTACCCTTTTGCGGGAAGCGTTCCCGGTTCGAGAGTGCTTGTTTGAGCATTAGTTTATGTTTATTTTTCCGATAAGTAGATAATCTTAAGTAAAGCCTTCAGCCATAGTGGCTTAGGCTATTCGCTTTGAATCGAAAGTAGGGAAACCATTGTTGTGTCCGTTTGAATCATGCAAATTATTCTTTGAACCCTTCTTTAAACTCTGCAGATCTCGGTGCAGCTCTGTTGGGCTCGAAATGTTCTAGATGGACTGGGGCATACGTTTAAATGTGTATACGACGTACGTTTTTTGTTTGCGAGTCGATCGTAGCAGCCGGCGAGCTTGCGCTGTCAATAAAACATGATTGGAAGGCAAGCTAATCAGCAAGCGAAACACCATGGCCCGGCATGTTCGCTTTGTAGATGATACATGCATGCCCAAACCTACCGGTGTATGCATATTTCCACTTCGTTAACTATTGTTGGTCGATTTGTGTTTGTGCATACGTTGCTGTTTCGAAAAGAATAAAGAACTTTCTCGAGGACATCATTTATTTGAACGGGAAAAAAGGTAAACACGTCTCCATTCTACCAGAAGAATGCGCCGCTTTTAATTAAGCTCGCCACCGCTCAAGCAGTAGTAACACAGCGCGTAGGGAATGTCCTACCGGCAGGTCATGAAAACATAATGAAACATCTGTAAGTATGTGTGAAAACAGCAAAGAGCCTTCCCGTGCGTCATCGTCATAGTCTTTCCCGGCCGCATCCATCCGGTAATGACGTTTCGTGTGACGCATGACAGTGCATTGCATACGTTCAGGCGTCGTTTCTACGGCAGCAGTTAGCATTGCGTTTCCCAGCAAAACTCATCTTGTGCTTTTAAATGAAGAACCACCCTCGCGTACGTGTTGGCTTGGTGTCATGGTGCGTCAGTACCGGCTTCGTGTGAGACGAGAAAGGATGAGATAACAAAAAATTGTCCCACCGACGAAAGTGCGTCTAATGGAAGCACTTCGCTCAAGCAAACACGGATAAAGCAACAAACAAATTACGACATCGCAAAGATAAATCCACAAGGCAAATAAAATGAGCTGCAAATGCTGCACGGCACCGTACGGTAATCCGACACGATCATGAGAAGCAGGTTGTGTGTGTGTGTGTGTGTGTGTGTGTCTTTTTTTATTCAGTAAAGCAAAAGTAAGCCCGAAGAATGATGGTCCAAAAAGACAACAAATGTTGCTTGGATCGAACAAGATTTTCGAATGACAGAAAACCAGCACAGTGGCTTAGCGTAGGACAAACGAATTTTATTTTCCATGTTCCATGATCAGCTACAAACAGAATGATAAGTCTACAAATTCCTGAATAAATTAATTTTATTAATTGCTTATTCACTAAACGTGTATTTTAAAAGATACTTTTTTCTATTATTGATTGCAAAAAAAAATCAATTATTATAACCTTGCACAAATCTTACCTCCCTTGAACCCACAGTGTAAAAGGTTCGCAGAATTTCGAAACGACCTTCGGCAGAAGTGTTTGGGATTATTTTTGGGAGTAATAACGATTGCACGATTGTGGTGCGACTGTGGTTTCGTATACTCGTTCCGTTCACCGTCTCATGCTTTATAAGCCTGTCTCTAACCGGTGAAGTATCGAAACACCGTACGGTGACTTGGTCTCGTTTTTCTTTATTTTGAAGAGCAAAATGAAACGGATAATCAACTCACACCCATGCCGCTCCCACGCAAGCACGACATACAGGCAGTCATAAAGCAGGATCAACGCATACGCGAGTCCCCACGGAAGTAACGCATACGTAATGTACGTTCAGGAAAATATGATGATTTATATTTATTCATACTCTCCAACGACAGGAGCGAGGCTTCATCGTAAAGAATGCTCGAGCGCTCGCATTGTTTGAGGTCAGAATTACTGCTTGCGGGGAGTGAGTGAGTGGCGAGTGGCAACGGGTAAAGTGGACTAACCCCACAGGCGAGAAGGCAATGGACGCCGCTGATGCAATGATCCTCACATAAAGCTGCCTGCCCGTCTAAGGTGCGCTAAAGTTGAATGGTGGCAGCGAAGGCGAGAAAAAGGACCCGCTTCAAACCACCACATGCTCGCTTGGGTGAAGAAAGAACCGTCGTGCATGAAACAAGCGAGCCAAGGCATCGAAACCGGCGCACAATGGCCGATCCTTCCGTTTGTGTTCATCTTCTTCAAAAGAAACGAAACGTGGGGCAGATGCTCCCTGAAGCTGCTTCGGCTGGCCCATCCAGCCTTTTCACCATTTCCTCGCGAGAGATTCTCGTCGTCGCCGTCGTCGTCTCACTCACTCCCTTCATCTCTCACTCAATCTCTGTCCTTGCTGTTTTCTCTTTCTGACCTTTTTTTTTGCCTAGGACGGAATTACCTAGGGAAGGATATTTATAATTCTCATTTGGGACTGTTTGCGTTCATGTTTACACGATAATGGCATCAGTGGCGGCTCCACGGCTAGTGCTTTCTTCTTGGCGCTTTTTTATTCGCCTCAGAATGCTGTTTTTTTTTTGTTACGCTCATGCAAACCCAAACACACATACACACGAAAAATGAGGAGCACAATGGTCGTGTCACAGGGCTGTCGGAGGCTCTCGGAATGTTCCATTTATCTTTGCTGTTCTTTCTGTTTGGCGCCTCTCACTCACACACACGCTCACACAAGGCAAAGTAGAGGGAATAACTTTGCTAAACCCTTATCAGCTGTGCGCCATCTACTGTCTTGGCGTGCCACGAGCTCGGATTGAGATCTAAACCCCGTCGCTTTTTGTTTGGCAGTGGCGAATGAAGTCTTAAGGATTTGGGCATTCCCCTGTGTGTACGGGTATTTTTTTTTGTTCTTCTTCTGTTTGTTTGTTCCATTTCTATCCTTTTCCATGCTGCCGTGCAGCGCGCCCCGCGGAAAAGCTTCCCTCCCCTTGCCGCCCGCGCACGATATTGCGTTTTGAAGATTTAGTTTTGGACGGGACCCAACTCACCGAAAATGTTTTCCCCTAATCCTGTGGAAGCAGAAGCGGTGCAAAAACCTCATCCACCCTGGAGCATAAATTGCACACAAACACATGCACACGCACGTTCAACCGAAAAAGCACAGCGAACGAACCGTTTCTCTTTTTTCTTTCCCTTCTTTTCATGCCCAAGGTTTGCGCAAACTTTATTGCTAGCCCGAACCGAAGGGATCCGTTCTGTCGTTTTAATTTTACATTGTAGAATCAAAAACTCCGGTCTCCGGCACTGTTCTACCTTCTAAAAGGCTATCCACATAATCGCATGTAGCCACACACACACACACAGATAGGGAGCGTTGTCATGACGTATCATCATTTGAGTGAAAGTAGTTACGCCTATACTCAGCGTTCGGGCGCAGTGAAGCGTAGCGGTGGGGAAAGCAAGCAGGCCATGCCCTTGGGCAGGGCATTTGGTTGTACTTTTTTATGACAACCGACGCTGATTAAATATGTCAGATTGGAGTTGACATTTTTTCTTGCTCCCGTTCCGAAACCGGGCGTTTACTTCTTCATTGGGGGGTTTTCTTTTTTAATTTTCTTTGCTGTAGTTCGTTGCGCTCTCGGCTCGTTTGTCCCATTGTGCTACTTAAAAACTGCAACCGTGCGTCGGGAGCGACTGGGGCAGCCCCGGGCCGGCCCCAGTAAAAGTGACAAGGGATTTTTCTTTTTACGATCCCACTGCCGACCGACCTTTAAGCTCGGCGGTTAAAAGCGATCCCTTGCGACGACTTTTATCAACCACGCATCCGCTCTCGGGGTGGCCCGTGCTTGCAATGGCACTTCCGTCGGAGTGTTTACTTTTGTTCCGACTTTGCTTTCCCCGGGAGGACGTATTTTGGAGCAAATAAAAGCACATTTACCATACCGCAGCAATGTGCCACCCTAGCGGGCTAGTGGGCGCTAATGATGGATTTTAGTGTTTTCGGGGGGTGTGTGTTGCAAATGAAATTGAAACTGACCAGTGCCGTTGCATCGTGTTCGTTAGGGCTTGTGCAATCAGCTAATGTGAATTTGAAAAGGTGTCGTGAATTCGGTTTTAGGACCGGTTTGGTTTTAAAATAAATTGAATTTTTGTGACGAGTAGCGGGGCAAAACGATTCTATTGAAACCAAACCATATTTTGGAAAAGGTACTGATAGTCACAAAGTATGTCATGAATATTAGTTTTATACTTTTCGAACGCTTTTATCATTCCCTTAGAAAAGTCGTTTCACTCTGTTTTAGATTTTTTTCCCCCAGTTTAATCTTTAAAGCACTCCACACAAGTCTGTAAATCTTCGACAAACGGTAATGTAATTGATCCTACGCATGAACTCATTCAGGCCGCAGATAATAAAAACGACTTTCCACTTATTCATTGTTTCGCCGTGTGAACGATTATCGGCTCAACTTCTTCTCAGCGCGAGCTTCCGAGCTGGAAAGCTCTTTTCATTAAGAAATTGAACGCATCGGCAGAGCGGAAGTGACGCATCCACCCGCAACCCCCCCGCGGCAGGGCAGATAATCGCTCCACGCAATGCAACGTAGGTTCGAGTGTTCGCTTCGGCACTCACGGCGGACGGGCACGCAGATAGCATGCGGAGAAACACTTTCCTATCAGCAGAACATGGCCCGCCGTCGGCGGCAAACGGTTACTAATTAGCTTCGATCACGATAGAGTGGAAGCGGAAGGGGGGGAGGGGTGGGTTGGTGGACGCGAGAAAAGGGCAAACGTAAACCAGCGAATGCACGCCATTTTGCCATTTTCAACAAGCAAACGAGCGTGTGGGCTCGATAAGAGGTGCGGAAGTCGTTAATAATGACTTTTTCCGAAGGATTCCAGCAAGGAGCACCGTAATTAATTCCACCTACGTGCGGCATCAACGGTTCGGGTGGAGGGGGATGTGTGCATTTCTTCTGTCGAAGTGTGCTTCCCGTTCGATCCGAGTGCAATCGATTCATCGCCCATTAGCTGCCGCCCATTCCGGGGTGCGTCGCGATGATTAACATTGTTATAAAATTAATTTTCAATTATTCGTGCGCGTCGTGGGATGAAGCCGTGGTGCATGACGCTGGAAACAATTACATGTCCTTTGGAGATGATTTCTTAATCACCACGTCGTCTCCTAACCACCGGACGCCACGCCACGCCGAAGCGCCGCTTTCAAGCATAAAGCTGCGATGAAGAGCGCGCTGAAGATTAATTGCGTTTGACGTGTAATGGGATGCTGCTGGGGCTGCGACTGCCACCAACACCTCATACAAACAAACGGAAGCTCCAAAGCGTGCAAGAGGCGTGCCGGATACGCTTGGCTGGGGAAGAACAGTTGGTTTCATAAATTGATTTAAGCAAACCCAACCTACCTTGCCACCCTATACCGCCCGTTCCGTTTTCGAAACACCAAAAACCGGCGACGACAACGACGACGGTGGCAAAGGTTTGCTGCCAACGGGGAGCGACTAACGAAATTAGAAGCATGAATTATGCAACCGTGTATGCGGCTGCTGTTGCACGTTTGTGCCGACCAGGGCCGCAGAACCGACCTCCCTCCCGTGGGGGATGGGGTTGATCGGAACGGAGCTGGTCGTCGCTTGTGTTTGTGCACAGTGTGTACACCACACTTACCGACCAGTCTGGGACCACGCTGCGTTGCTGCTTAGTGGTGACGACAGATTAAATTTCACTACAATTAGAACCGTTTTGCTAACGAGATAAACACACGGTAGAGTTTTGGTGTGGTTTTTCGATCTACGGATTTTACATCGCAAACCGGAGAGGAGTGTCCACCTCAGTGGCCAATACAAAAAAAAGCATAACGTATCAATCATGCAAGTAACATTTTGTAGAACTTTAAGATGTCTTGAAAAACTTTTAATCGAATATTAGTTTAAAAATGAATAATATAATACATTTCAGACATATTTGATCAACTAGCACCTTTTTCGATGGTGAGGTTTGTGTCTCGGGTGCGCCTGAATGTAGGCAATAAGGGTCATCAGTGTTGGTGCTTTTTCTAAGCTTAGATAATTAAATCGGCAACAATTGTACTTTATAACCAATTTTATGACAAACATTAAACAAAAATCCATGACACAACTCGAAATTGAAACCTTTGCTCTTTTGTTCGACATGCAAATAAGAGCCCCTCTACGAAGCATATCCGTGACCATAACTGTACAGAGACCATAAAAAAAACACCAGCCACCACGCCTGAGGCATAACTTCAATCGAGTAAAGTCAAATTTGTTGACTTCTTGCCCGATCACATCTCTACGCTCAATGCCTCCAACAAAGAGGGAGTGATTTTTTTTTGGACATTTGCATAACAAAGCAACACACGCCCCAGGGTACACAGGCACGGTCGAAGTGTCCGTTTGTGACCATCCCTGCGTTGCAGAGAGTGTGGGAAGGCCCCTTTAATAGACAGTGTAAGGAAAAAAGTAACCGCCGCCCGAACTGACATTGGTCGTTAGCATAAAATTTGCACGCCCTTCGCAAGCAGATGTCACACCGACTGGTGGAGAAGAAATGATAAATCGAAATGCGTCCGTCAAACGCATGCCGCGCCACAATAGAGATGTGTCAGCACGGTTCAGCTTTTTTAACAGCGATTGGCTGTGGTGAGCAACTTTCATGGTCACAACTAGCGGTCGGCATTCTTTTTCGAGCGATCCCAAACTCTTCGCCGGTCAATTTGGGCTTTAGTGGTGACCTTCGGTTTGATTCTTGTACTCAATTTGTCGGATCGGGGATTGATGCGATGCGATTGCGACCAGTGTCTTCATTTGTGGTGAAGATGTCACGAAGACACACGAAAAAAAAACACGATGAGATAAATTGACGAAAAATAATCGAACCACATGAAGATGTAATGAAAGAGTTAAAGAGGGAGGCAAATATTTCTCCGGTTTCTGTTTTCACCGTTTGTTTAGTTATCACCATCAATAACGTCGGTCACGAAAGGCAAGTGAGAGCAAGTAAAACGAGCTGAACGAGCGCAGTTCCACCAGACAGATAAGGCGACACATTCTGCAGTAAACAATTTTTCACTCGTAGCATCAATTGCTGACGATGACGATTCCTCGTCGATCAAATGAAGTGTCACGGTTGAATCCGCTTTGTTCCTGCTGCTGCTGCTACTGCTTAGTCAATCAATCCCCACGGATGCTTTTAGGATTGCAGTCAAACTCCGTGCCACATTGCGATGCACTGAAGCTTTAGCTTCTGTCCCCAAGCTTCAGTTCGTTCTGGGAGCGAAGAAAAAAAACACACACGTAAAGCCGAAAGTGATTGATGGTCTTGGACGATGTCAATTGAAATGGTCACATTGGAGGGGAGAGAAGAAAGGAAGGCCGAGTGGAAAGGGGATGTGAAACCCAAACAACTCGAACGAAACCGGGACGGATTGTGGGCATCCGGACAACTAGTCGAAAACCGATCCATCAAAGGCTTTGGTGTTGGTTTTTCGAATGGCGTTTTTCCTTCGGTTCTAGCTTGTGGTGAGGGTGTCACTGCCACGTTTGCGGCTGCCTGTCACTTGGGGGTTCTCTTGCGGTGGCCCGATGGTGATTGACCCTTGCTAGTCAAACTCTTCCCAACGTGTACCCCTTTTCGGGGGCGCCAGTGAAATTGGGTGCTTCGAATGCGGTCGTCATTGTGAGGCTACTGATAGCCAATTATTTCCATCCGCGACGGTCCCCAACGAGACACCTCCGGTCGGTTTAGGTCAGGAATTTTTTACATAACAATCAGCACACACAATAGCATCGATTTTATGGCAGTTTTTTCGTCGAACATGGTTTGATCGTTTGTTCTCGATGTCTACGTGGTGGTTTCGATTGTCTTTTTTCTAGACACATAAACAAATACAGAATGGACGAACGATGTCCTAATGATGACCTTGACATTCAAATGTAGTTATCGATGCAAGAGAAAAAGAGTCAATATTGTAACTTAGCGAACAACATAACTGATTTGCATTATTGAATGTTAGATTTCGAAAACAAAAGTATGCGAACAGTTTTCTTTTAATGTATCCAATAAACAAAAATATTGAGACGTTTTACAAATTGCATACATTCAGGCGGATATACTTTACTCCTTTCCATCAGCGCAAAGTTTTATGAACTTTGCTCATAAGGTTAACCGATTGTCAAATGTTACTGCGATATAAAATGATCGTGAAAACCTTATACTTCATCAAGAACACCGAGGAAAATTTCCCACCAGCCCTTTCGGGGCAATAAATAAAAACAAAATTGGATAATTAAACCCCTGCCAAGTGGTGGGCCACCGGCAAATCCCTCCCTTCATTTGATAACGACCTTGTGCCAGCAAAAAACACCGGCGCTCAAGAAGATAGCGGGAGCTTTGAAGACATTTATAAAGCAATTACGTGCGAGCGAAATGCACCCGTATGGCTGGCCGGGTGTGTAATAAAACTTCGCACCGAAAAACCTAAACCAACCAAGTAGGCGCACCAGGACAAGCACTACAGCAGCGCTGCGAACATGCTACATCACCAAAAACACGTTTCAGCGTAAGCGAAAAGCTTTTCTCCTCCCGCAGAGCTCACCCCACGAGCGACGCCGTTTGTCGCCAACGTTTTTTTTTTGTTCTACTGCCTCGAACAAGCACGATAATCTTACCACCATCCAGCGCGACGAGAACATTCCACTAGGTTTATGAGAGCAGAGCGAGGCGAGTGAGGGGGAGGGAGGCGTTGGGGGAGGGGGATAGAACATAACCTCTTGTTTAACAGTGGCACCCGGCGCGGTTCGCCTTTCTCTGCCCTTTTTGCCAGAAGCAAACGACAGCACCATCCACCACCAGTCCTCGCCGGACGCAACTAGCAAAGTCAACGAATTTATGTGTTGAATTACTGTCCATTTCGCAGGCGATTATTTATCAAACGATATCCTTCCGATTGGACGCTTGCCCTTCCCTCCCCGGGCGCTTTCCATTCGCCCCCATTTTGGTGGTCGATATTTTTGGATGGCACAAGATAAAATCATCACGCAAGCATCAAGCAGTTGCGCCTGGTGCTTCCTTCGTTTGCTGCTAAAGAGCCACAGCAGACACGGCGTCGAATAATCCGTCTGTAAAAGCGAGGCAACTCGACATGCTGGAGCAAAAGCTCGGACTGGATGGCTTGAGTGTGTGTGTGTCTGTGTGTGTATGCATGCGGTGGTTCGATCGGTTGAAGGATGTCATTAATCAATTTGAGAAATTGTGCGCTTACTCGAAAGGTGACTTGATGCTCCATCAGCGATAAGACGGTCCGGACTGTTGTCTGGACTTATAAGAATTGATAGCGAACGTTCGGCCATGGCTAACATTATGAAACCAATTTCTTATGCCAACACTGGTGCAGCCTGAAATTGTGTTGAAAGATTAATAATTTTCCAGCCGTTACGAAAATAAACGGCCTCCCGTCAAAGCACCGGCGCTGGCATCTCCTCCAAACAGCTTCCGCGCGTTTCGCGTTCGGGTTTTCGTGAAAAGGGCGTTTTAATTGAGCAAACAGCAATCACAAGTACCACATTTAATTCGATGGTTCACCCATTAGTTTTGATTGAAGTGTAAATGAAGAAAACGGAACGCGTGTGCGCCCGACGCCCGGCCGGTCAGGCTGGAAGGCAAACGGCTCTCTTTTATAGTACGCTTTGTTTAATGTGTAAATTGATAGCGTGGAATTAGTTCCAGGCAGCCACGCTCCGCTCAGCGGGTCGTTCGTTATTAATGATTCAGCGGAAAAATGCTATTTCTTTCGAGTGGCCGTGCGTTAATGCCGCCGGCACGGAGTGAACGGTGTGACGTCAGCCCGTGGTAAGGTTGTTTTTTTTTTTTGTTTAGTCTGCAATTGTCTGTGCAGACGGTGGGTGAGCAGGGAACGGCAGCGCGTCGGGTTGTTGTTGATGTTTTGAAGATAAATCAAATGAAGAAATCTACGAGCGAGTTCTCGTAGTTCGCGAAGGTCGTTCACATTGGTTTGCCTTTGTTTCGGCGATGATTGGTCGTTTGTAAGTTGTGCGGTGAAGATGAAGCAGCTGATGCTTTAAACGAAGCATTGAAATCAGAGGCAAATGAAATTGTCATGCAAAGTTTACGAACATTATGTTGAAGATAATCGTTCTCTCGATCACCGCATGAAAACGTTTGTTAAATAACGCAAGAGATTCTATCGTTAGTGTAACATTTTTCGGCAAAACCATGTTCCACCACTAAACATGCTAAACACCACATAATTGCTGCCAATTTCTCACGCAAATCCTCAGAAGCTCAGAATATGAAAAGCCTTACACACCTCCAGACAATGCAACCTTCTCGACGTGGTTGCATTTTCCCGAGCATTCCGTCTGGACCGATAAATTTTCCCAACTTTCCCATGGCACTGCTGCTGCTGTTTACGAAAAACACACGTCAGTTCGGAATGTGCAGCACTGTCAGATGCTTTGACAGCGACACGAAGGCGATGGCAAAATGTTACCACCCGTGCAATTACATTACCGTACTTGTGCTCGGTGCCGCCGTCTACCGCCGTCTGGGTCGTCCTTTCTGGAGCACCCGGGCGTTTGTTGTGTTGGTATTGTATTTATAGCCCGGCGTTGCAGCTTGTGCAATGAGTTGAGTGGGGTTGTTTGTTTCTGCGAGCTTTTGTTGCGATGTTCTTATGAACGTAAACGAGAGCCCGTGGTGTAGGTGCACGGCGTAGAGCGTAACATCAAGAACGGCCCTTATAAGAAACACAGTTTACGAACCCAGCGTACGGCAGTGGTTGCAGCTGGTGCCGACGAACCTCGGTTTGATCAAGCCAACTGCATTTGGGATTCAAATCGTAACGCTGTTCGTATTCGTTGCGTCGTAAAGTATCAGCAAAACAGGACAACGAGCAGAAGGAGAAGCTGTGAAAACATATTCCGAAAAACTAGAGTCTTTGTTGTCTGGTTTGTTTCTGTTGCACAGCGTATTTTTTTTAATTTTGCTTTACCAGCTACCATAATGCTAGTGCTACAATAATTGGAAAACTCCTCTGAAAGAAGAACACGGTATTTAAAGCCAAATCGAGCGCTTTCGATCCGTAAGCGAGACTAACGGATTTGACCAACCGGCATAATTCCCCGTAACAAACGGTGTTTACTTAGGGCCATTTCATGGTACACATTAAATACCCGGTGCGTGCTTATTTGCTTGCTAGCTTGAGAGTGTGAGACAGCGTGTGTGCGTGTGTGTATCTTTCCGCTTACCAACACGAGCAAAATGGGGTTAAAAGGGACGCGTCGCAAACTTTCTTCGCCCGAAATAGTCAATTATAGATGCGAGGCAGATAAAGGCCCGCGCACCGTGGCCCACCGATTAACCGGTGTGGCACGGCAACAACAATCGGACGCCAAAACTGCCGTTAAACTTGCCAGGTTTATCGACTTCGGCCCGGTGGAGACAATTATTCCACGCTTCGGATTTGATTTTATCCCGGAGATTTTACTAACGGCAGCGGTGGTGGTGGTGGTGGTGGTGATGATGAGGCTTTCTTTGCGAGTGTACGGGGTGGAGGATTTGTTTAAACAGGCCATCATGATATCTTTGACAGTGTTGGTGAAGTTTTAATACGTTCGGTGCTTAAACGGGGCCACAGCAAGCAACACAAGATGCATATTTAAATCGCTGTGCGTGTCTGATGGAGGCGCCTGGTCTTTTGTATAAATGATAATAAAAATTAGTATTATTACTTTTAAAAAATACATCAGCTTGTGACTGCACAAGAGATTATTTTGAAAGGATGTTTTCGTCCAAAGGCTAACCAATTTTCAACAGCAAATTGAGTAGATAAAATCTAACAACAACCTCAGTTTGGATCAAGTAAAAACAAAAAAACACAGAAAACAACCGTGAGTTATAATTTTCCTTTCCATTTTGTCGTATTTTTTATTTTAAAGAAAATCGTTTCATGTTTTGGTTTCGTTGGTTTCTATGTACCAGTTTTTCTCGTGTGTTTACTCGTGTCCATAGATTGTTCCCGTTGCGTTGATTGATTGATCTGTACGTTTAGAGGGTAAACGCATTCTCCAAAATAGCAAATGTTGAACGTTATTTGATCGTTATATATTGTTATACATTTCTGCTACTGTCACATGAATGTTTCCGTTCTTTCTCAACATTCCGTTCTAGTGATCATTAGCACGTTTACTGCTGAGCCGTGAACATTTGGAATGTGTGTTAGGAGTTCTGTACCGCTGTTTAGTTACATTAGTCTTAATAATCGATGGGTTTTTCGTTTTCCGTTTCCACGTTTCCTATTACTTATCTCGTTCTCGTAGCGGACTCTAGCGCGTAGTGGTTTTCAATCATTTTTAAACATATGTAACATTTTACTCTTTTTGAATTTTGAGTTTTTTTTCCCTCACTAGTACCCGAACGAACACATAATCATCTTAGTCTGACATCAAAACGTCGGATTCGATATGGTTACTAACAACATTTTTTTTTTCCGAAGCGGCTTATGCGGTTCTGATTATGAGACAATGACAGGCCAGAACGCTTCGGGATAAGGAGGATCGTTTTTGCTCCATGCCCATCTCCTTTCTCCGAGCATAGAAAAGGATTTTGAGGGATATGGAAACAATCAATCAGGATTTTGTAGACCACACCCCGTTAAAAGCTACTCATGAAAGCCAGCGGTGGGCTGTATCGGGGTGAAAGCAAATAGCAAAATATTGCTCCACACACAAAAAAAAAAATCCAGAACAAAATCCATTAAACTCTCCTTCTCCGATGGTTAAGAACAGGAGCGAGCGATGATATAGAGCTAGCGGTAATAATTACCAATGACAGCACAAAACACCTACACACTATGCGCCCGCCAGCAGCGTGCCGGTGCATTTTAAAACCATTCATTTGCTCGTCGAAAGCAACGCCTGCTATTGTGGTTTGGTTGTTTTTTTTTTATATATTTTTAACGTTCACACTCAAAAGGCACTCGTTCAATTATTGACAATCATTAATAACCTCCGGGACCTCGCGCCACGGGGACGCACGGGGTGGCCCCACGATGGCCTCCTCCTTTGGTTCACCGATCGGTCTTATCACGCCCGGCAGCAGTAGCGCACCAGTAACGTTTTCGTGGATGATAAATTGAATTCATGAATTACAATCTCATCCAACCGTGTCGGGGCACCGGCGGCGGTGGAGCTACCGGGAGATGGTATAATTTATTGATTTCCATTCGACAGGACGTCACGGTGAAGGATAATGTTTATGTGCGCGGTGGGCCAGCGCATCGTAGTTTTGAAATAGAATCGAACGAGCAAAAATAAATTTCCATGATAATTGCTTCCATACTTAACGCGTTTTTGCACATTTCCCTGGTGCTTCTGCCCACCTTCTGCTCAAACCAAGCGCACGAGCAATACGTAGAACGTATGTTCTGTGTACTCGCATATCGCTCATGGGAAGACCCGCTACGGTACGCGCCCAGAACGCATAACTTAACCCGTTCGGGGATGCTCCTCTATGTGAAGGATAGAGAGAGAGACACAGAAAAGGAAGATAGAGCGATAGAGCGAGTGAGAGAACATTTCTCGCATTTGATTTATGTCGATTGCGATAAGCGGAAAACGGGTAAAATTTATTTGCACTCTTCCGCTCTTTCAACTGCTCAAGGTTAATGGTGGATCGTCATCGACGGTGGGCCGGGCTGGGATGGGGCAAAGAAAATACGGGCCACAAAACAAGATGGATAAGGTGGGGTTTGAGCAAACGCGTACCGGGACGGGTGATGGTTGCCTGTACTGGGAACGTTGCGTTTTGTTCAGCACGGAGTAACAAATTTGCGTTACAGCGTTACTTATTGCTGTCTTTGCGAATTAATGCGAACATTTTATGCTTCCGGGAAAGCCGGGAAAAAATAATACATTTGCAAGAGCACTTTCCATGCCATTTTTATCACAACCTGTATTCTGTTTTTTTTTTGCGCGACAGGAATCAAGTATTCACTAAGACGTATAAAAGACGTCCAAACAACGCCTAAAGGTATGCAAAATTTGTTAAAATAATTATTTGTATCCCTTTTTACGACAAAATGATTGACAAAATTGAGCTGATAACTTTGAATGCCTTTTATCAATCGATTCTCCTCCGCGCCTAAGTACACCACTGGGAAACCTGTTTTATGACGCCACATTTGAATGGTGTAAAAATGGCATGCGATTGATGATCGTACGAATTCCCACTCGAACGGCAACGATCATGATTTTCATCTCCAATTGTACCACTTGCCAACTCTGTGTCGCGCATTTCCTACCCATTTCCCGTGCGGTTGGACCGTTTCGGGGAAAGCTTTTATTGTTTCACAACGTCCGGCAGTTCCGCACAAACGATGGTGGAATTACTGGGCCGGATATTATTTTCCGATGCCACCCATTGATACCACCCGAACCGGGTGTGGAACCTGTGCGAATGTCGAACGTGTTAAGTGATACCAATGTTAATCACCGTGATTGGGTTGTGATTTTTCTCCACGCTGCCTTCACGGCTTAACTCGAAACTCCCATCGGTAAGCGGTAAGCGAAATATGAAATCAGTGATGAAATCTTTAAGCCACGATTAAATTCAATTTGCCACCAGTTACACCGCAAGCCCCAGTGGGGCGCGTGCTATCTGTCAGCCGGCCGGTATTGCGCCTATAAAAACAGATCCACCGGTCCGACCGGTCAACTCACCCCCCGGCCCGCCGACGAGATAAAGGGTGAGAGAGTTTCGGAATAGAAATTTCATAAATAAATTTGCATAATTTATACACAGCCCGGCGATGACCAGAACCAGGGGTACAATTACTGAGCTAATGAAATGCGAAACATATGTGCATCACGCGTACACAGCGTGTGTGTGTGTTTGGTGATGATGGGTATGGAAGTGTTTGAACCAGATCCTACACCGAATCCTACGAAGCACCCGATCCGGTACGTCGCGATAATTTATGCTTCCCATCTTCTGAACCCAGGTCCGGCTTCCGGTTGATGGTTTCGTTTGATTTCCTCGTACTCAATCCCGTAGAATCACGTGTTTATTAATTCGATTTCAAATTAACGAATGGGAGCGTAAATTCTGTGCCATTTTCGTTCCTCCTTCTCCCGCCATCGCTCACAACCACCATGACCACCTGCACACGCACACGGCGAAACCGGATCGCAAGTGCAATCGCTCGGTGAACGAGGATTAATAATTGATTTTCCATTCGATGCCATTTTCGCTGCCAACTGCACTCACTAACGTGCACCTCACCGTACCTCGCGTACCGGCGGTTCGCTCAGGGATAATGTGTTTGTGCACATGCGGTTTGATTTCCTTGCCCGTGTGGCTCAGCTGATCGGCGGAGATACGGCACGGACACTTTGGCACTGTTATGCCGTGCGCCCGCGGGCTCACTCATCAACCCCATTCCGGGAAGGCTAATTAAAGATGCTAATTTATCGGAAGCAAACCGATACGGATTGCAGTAAGGTCAGGCCAGTGCGAATGTGACCTCGTGTGAGAAATGGGGAGCTCAGAATTATTTGCATTGCCTTTTCGCTTCGGAATCGCACACGTGGGAGGATGACCGGAGCATAATGGAAACAAAAGGTGTAAAGCAATTTCAACTCCCAATAACGGTTGCCATTCAGACCGGGAAGTTTTTAATTAAACTCACTGATGACCCTCGAAGATTTGACATAGCGCTAGCAAACCGCTATTCCTTGACGTATGATTTTGTGTCCTGGATAAAATTACGCCTAAATGTATGTTATTTCCTTTGCATGGTAAATCAAATACCGGGCTCTTATTTTCTATCCCAAATTAACGGCCATTCCCGTTTAAAGCCTTGTGAAACGGTTTTATTTAAAAATACATCACAAACTACTGCAGCGGATCTAAATCATGCTTATAAATATTCAACCAAGTAACCATTGATAGATTCCTACCGATCGATCACGTTGCACCTTCGGGTAATGATTTTTCATGCTCGTTGGATTTCGATTCACGTATCATTTCAATATCACTCTCCGGCATCCTGCCGTTCCATTTCGATCGAATCCGTGCCGTCAACCCGCACGTCGTCACGTCGGGTTCTGTGGAAATTCACACCTCCCCCGAAGGCCTTCGTGCACCTCCAAAAGCACCAGAGCGAGCTGAGGAGTGGTGCTGCACCTTTTTTTTTTGTTGTTTTGTTTTTCTATTTCCTCCCGCTAGCACTCCTTTGAATCACCTTGACAGAAACCGGAACAGTGGTGGCTGTTTGAGTGGATGAGGGAATGGGGGAGACGCTTTGGACGCATAGAAGAAACACAAGCACTTAAAAGACAAAGTGTTATACTCGCTCGCTCTCTTTCTCACGCCCACAGTAAACCACCCGTGCGCCATTTGTCTTCCCTTCGCGATGGCCCTGAAGTACACCGTGAGCACAAACATACTCCAGCACTGGGTACCGGGACCGTACCGGGAAAAACACGGAAAAACTCGTGTTTACCGAAAAATTCCCACCAGATCGAAAAGCTCGATTAATTTCCCACGGCATTGAAAAGCTTCCCCCGGTGGTGTGCGCCTGCGCTTCACAACACGAGCCCCACCGTGTGTTCTCCTAGAGCCGTGATGAAATCCATTCTCCAGGGATATCCTACTGACTCGGATACAGCAACCGCGGCTGTGGGTAAAACTGGTCCAAAATAGACACCACCAGCAAACGGTCTCTAATAGAAGTTTGCCAAATAAAAGAATTGGCACCGTGATTTCGGTGCCAAACCACGGAGTTGTTTGCATACAGGAGGGCATCGGGCTCACCGCATCAGTATGCAGTGTCAGTCACCGAGAGGGAGGGAGAAAGTGAGCGCGAGATTTGGTTCCGATGGTTCCGGGTTACACCTGACAGCATCATAATCGAATCGCCGATGATCATCATCGCTTTATGATCCACTCATCTTCATCGGCGTACCACACGTGCTCGCCGTGCTGGGATTCGGTTCAGCCAATCGAAACCCTGTTGGATGCCGGCCAACATGCAAATTGCCGTGAGAAGACGTGTTGAAATGAGCGGCCTCGATGCAACAACTGTGTGCTATAAAACGATTTTTTGTTTAAAGTGTTTCGATGTTTTAAAATAATAAATACCAGTTTTTAATAAAATTCGTTGCAAAAAACGATTGTTTCTTGTATCGTCAGGTCAGGGAGTTTTAAGATTGTAATCAATCCAATATGTTTCAATTGCGAAGAGCAACTAGCTTTAAGAAAATTTGTGAGTATTTCTTTAACCAAAGCCGTTCACAATATTCGCTTCGTGTTGAATCCAACGGCAAGTACAGAGAATATGACCTTGACAGAAACATAAACCACCCTGTGCCAGGATAACCCAGCACCGGCTCGCCATATTGCGTGCGTGCCCAATTAAACGCGTTCCATAATCGTCCACACCACAAATTACAACAGCAGCGGGGGGAAAAACACACGAAAATTGTTCCACCTTATCTCGTGGCATCAATTCGTCATCCGTCTTTAAAAATCAACGCGCTCACGTGTTTATCACGGAAAGGTCAAACAAGGCACTGGTTTTTTTTTTCGTTTTCGCTTGTGGCCACATAAAAATACGCCGCACGCACGCCGACCGAGGCTTTATTTAAAGATTATCATTATGGACGCTAATGCTGTCAGCGAGGTCGTCAAAAATGGTCGTCCGAAACGTGTCATAATGTGCGCGGCTCATGTGATGCGATCCATCAATGCTTTTTTGCCTTTTTATTGCTTTCGGTCACTTTGGGCGACGTCCGACATGGGAAGGGAATAAAAGGTGGATCTAATTTTGAAAGCGTTTTTTTTTTTATTCGCTTTCCCTTCGTGTGCGTGGCTCTCTGCGACGGCGAGCGGCGATTTATTTTCCACTGAGCCGGGGGGCTTTAATTCGTGATTGGGAAGTTGGGGCAGCCCAGCGAGCGAACCCGACAGGGGGCTCGGACTTTCTACTTTCTTCGCGTGAGTTCACGCAGTACACGGAAGGATGCCCAATTTGTGGGCATCTAAAACCCTCCCTTGCGACAGATAGGAACACCGATTTTACCGCTTCGATTTTACCGCGTTCAAGGCGGTCCAAATAGTTTGCGAGAGTGGGAGCGGAAACGATTGTTTGGAAAGCCGAAAACAATAAACTAACCAAAGCACACGAGAAGAAAAGAACGCTCGCCACAAGAACCGCTGCTCCCCGGTAAGGCCGCCCCGGTTGTGTATGTGCGGTTGCGCTCTTGCGTTGTGAAGATGGAGATCTCATAATAAATCTCCATAATTTTATGTCAAACTTTTAATGCTGGCCCATTTAATTTGTCCACGGCGATGGCACGGGGAAGCGTGCGCTTGGGGAAGGGAACCCTCGAGGAAAGTTTGTCACTACTGCTGAGATGTGAAGCACCCACACGTACAGCGGTAGAATGGGCTACCATTTTTCTGGGAACACGTTTTTATGCTCCAAACACAGCACCAGCTGCGACACAGCCAATTTGAATGGTTGTGTACATGAAGCGAGTGAGATAAAGTGAAAGAGAGAGAGAGAGAGAGAGAGTGAGACGGACGGTTCATACTTGTGGAATCACTTACAACGTATCCCGCGTTTCTTCGTCAAGCCGGATGAGAAAGGTGAAAGGGAAGGTAAAAGTTTTACCAACTGTGTGTAACTGGAACGCATTGTGCCGTGGGAGGGACACTGAAGCCTACTAGGACAAATGTATTCGTTTTCATTGTTTAAAATGATCAAGCGATAAGAAGTTTCCACTGAAATGAGATATAAATTGCGCTCTAGTTTAATGTTAAAAATCATTTAAGTTTAAATTTGTTCGAGAGTAGCTGAAACATTTTAGTGTTTAACGTGAAGTAGTGAATAAATAGTAAAAAATATTGGGCATATTGTTTATGGATAAAATGTGGAAAAAAATTTAAAATAAATGGTTTATTCTAATATTGCTCAAATATTGGGACCAAGCATAAAACCCTTTTGATATCCCCTTAATTGTCCAGTTCGGGCTCCATAGTTCGGTGGGAAGGTGCCCACCATGGAAAAAGAACAAAAAAAAAACCCCCCAAACATAAAGTGGTCATCCCGTGAAATCGTACCAAATGCCTTTCGTCACGGGGTATCCAGAGCAAAGCAACGTACCCGCGGTCGAAGCGAGCGAAACTCGTATTCCGTGGCAGGTGGCTTAATTAGTCCTTCAAATAACAAGACGAACGAGCGCGCCCGATTTCCACCAAAAACCACCGGAGGCACGTTGATTTATTGTGTACTTTTGGGCGCTGCACGTTTTGCGGCCTTCCCTTCCTTCCAATCGTCGTTCGCCTAAAACTCTGAACACGTGGTAGTTTTTATTCGGTGGTGCAAACGGTGCGATTGCTTAAATTTGCGAAAAATGCAAAATTTGCGTTCGAGATGGTACGAACGTTGTGGCACGGGTTTGGCTGGTTGGGTTTTGATATCAGCGCTTTTTTGCTGATATTTGCTGGCTGAAACGGCACATCGACGCGCTAAAAAATATACATACTGGCGCGGTTTTCTTCTGCTGGCGGGAATCTTATCCGCGTTAATTAATAAGGCAATCTGTGACGGCACCGTGACGGGGCCCATCAATATTCCGCATCCAATTAGCCAGCGCGTTTCGGTGAGAAGAAGTTGCTTCTCAAGCGGGATGGTTGTAAAGTTGTGCTAACAAGATGTGCGGGAGGCATCGATGATTGACCATCGATCCGCGAGTGCCGAAAAATAATGATCGATATAAATTACGCTCCTTTTATTAAATGGCTCATGTTCGGTTCGGAACGCTCGCGAGCGAAAGGAGTCGTTAAACATTTAAGCAAGCCATCGAGTAACGCGCACATAAATATTTATGATATATTAACTTGTCGCAAGCGTGATTGCAAACTAGCTGTCGAAACAGAGCACGTGAAGAACGCAATTTTGTAGCGATGTTTGAAAAAAAAAAAACGATACGTCCTTCCTGCGGCGGTGTTCGTCGTTTATCGTGTGTAAAACGATCCCCCGCGCAGTAAATGATGATGGATAAATAAACCCGGCTACTTGCTACACGATTCCAGCAGGCGCGGATTATGCGTTCAAATTCCACTCAACGCCAACAGCCGTCCGGCAGGGGACACAAAAAAGAAGAAAAAAAAAACAAAAAAACACACACTTCTCTGTCTGAAATTGACGAGCAATCAGATTGGACCGATTGGCTTTGGCCACAGCGAGGCGAACCCGAAGCGTGCATGGAAGCGAAATGATTTGTCAATATTGAGCCGCCCAGCAGCGGAAGTGCAAACATGTTTGGGGCTGCAATGGCTGCGAACATGTATTGTGTGCAGGAACCCGCAAGGCTATTGATATCATCGGCGAGCTTTGAAAGTAGATAAGAGAACAAATTTCTCTTCGCATGATGGATCCATTCAATCGAGATCTTTATTCTATGCAATGGTTGGAGAAACATAAAAAATGCGATTAATGAGCGTTATAAAACAGTAACGTGTAACCTTCATTATTTATTGATTCCAAATTAAGTATTTGTACTAGTATTTGCAAGTGCAAGTGTAGAAATTGATATTTTTGATAATTTTAAAACAATTACATGAATTTAAGTGTTACGTAGATTTTTAAATCCAAATTGATGCATAAATTGCATACATTTAGGGGCTAGTTCTATTGATTTTATTCGAAAAAGCTTGGGTTTCGAATACGTTTTATAATTTTTACAGTACAGTGTAGCCGATTTTTAGTGATTTATTCGTTATTATCAAACGATGTAATAAAAACACATGTTTGTTAGTTTTGTGAATACTTTAGAATTCATTAAAGGCATATTCCTATTTCATACAACGTGCCACAATAAAATCAATCCAAAGAGCTGGCAAACCGCTCCATTATGACACGATGCTGTTGGCAGTAAACGATGTACACTAGACAAATTCATATTATTTTCTTTTTTCATCAATCTAGAATCGTCGTCACACTTCATAAATCGTGTTGTTTTAGTTTCATCAATAGTTATCCGTTATTCTGTCTGTTCCGTTCCTGTGTGTCCGTTCCGAACTTTCTCGTTTCGTTTCGAATTACATTAAAAGTTACTGTGTTCGTTAAACCGCTTTAACGCTTAAACTGCATTCTACTTATAAGTAAGCTGTTTGGAACGAAAAATTCAAAATTTGCTCACCACAAAAAAGAAAACACAACACGCACACAACTACACCCCATGTACACGTACACAGTATTGGCCGAAACCATTTGTCGCTGGAAGCGAACCGGTTCGCAGCCGCCACCGTACGGTAAAAGTATGCTAATGATGTTTTCTCTTCTCTTCTCCCTGCGCGTGCCCGCCCACCTGCCGCTTGCTACCCTTTCGACGGGGGAACCGAACGTCCCGCAGGGCAACGCCGCCAACTCGTCGGAAACGTCGATGGCCACGCAACCGGGCGGTTCGGTAACGTCGCGGGCGGCCTCGGAAAGCCGATCGGGACCGCCGGGCTCGAGCAGTGGCAGCGTACCGATCCACCAGAATCCTACCGCAACCGGGGCCAAATTCCGACACGGGCTGCTGCAGCTGATGATCCACACGATCGATCCGCTGCACGATGGTAAGTGGCTGACGCTCCTTCCCCTCCGTGTGCACCACCTACCCTACCCACCCACTGTATCGCTTCTCTCGTTCATCATGCGCCACCCACCCCAGCCATCACCAACCATCCCCGTCATTACATACTCGAATGCGAACGAAAAGAAAAAACAAGCAAACAAATGAAATGAAAACAAAACGTTACACTAACCTTATTTTCCTTCCAAGTCACCCCGCCAGCGTCATTCCGATTATCTGAGGATGTAAATTAACGAATGTAAAAAAATACAAGAAAACATAAAAACGGACTCGTTAAAAGAAAATAAAAACGAATCCACCGCTTGTACAAAGTCACACGTATTCACACCTGGTTTGGTTTCTGTGCTGTGTTCTGTGCCACCTTGTTAAATGAAACACAATGGTTGAATGGTTCAATTTGTGTGGAGTTTTTTTTTCTTTTTTCTATAGTTTGATTGTGGTTTTGTTGTTACGTTCCTTTCGTGAAACATTGCGCTTTACCCGACACACAATACACACACCGCTCACCCGACCCGCCCCCAACGCTGCGGCCTTCCCCCCGGGCGCGCAGTTAATGATATAACGAACCACCTACAATCATCCCATGCTCTTCATTTTATGTGCTTTTATTACGTACGCTGGTTCTCTGGTTTTTGGCTTTTTTTTTCTTGGCACCATGTTGTTGCGTTTTATGTGCAGGCTTCATGTGATGTTTTTCCCCGTCTTTTTTTTTGCGTTCTCCTGCCCCTCGTTTTTCGGTTGCTCACAAAACACGTTTACGAATCATTTTCATTTGGAAGGAATCATTAATAATCTTCACGACGCACCAAACATTACCATACGAAACCAGCGACACACAATCATCCTTTCCAGCAGCATAATCATCATCATCATCATCATCATCATCCTCCACTGAGATTCGCGCTCACCCACACACACGCGCTCTCTCACACTGATCTGCGCAACGAAGCATACGTTGGCGAATCATATTAGCGTGGTTTACATCCGCGAAACATACGGCAAGCAAAGCCCCATTCTCCTTGCCACGCGCTCCGCCAAAGCGTCTGCCTCGTTTGTGCACGCGAGGCTGGATGGTTGTTCTTTCTCCACGACACGCGAACGACGGTGTAGCGTTCCGGTTACATGCACATGCACCACCGTGATCGACGAAGAAAAACCATCCACCCTCCGTGGGTCAGATATGTTAGTTTAAGTACATTTGAAGATTAATATGTTTGCCATTTATGATTAAATGGAGTAGAAAGTTGCGTTGCGGTTTGCGTTGATTGTTAGACGTAGTTGTGTCGTTAATCATTTCGATTGGCATAGCGAATGAAATATGTATACTTGTGAACTGTGCGTGAAGCAAGAGAAGAAAACCAACAAAAAAAAACAGTGAACGTAGCGTAAATAATATTAACAACAACAAAAAAAAACTATCAATAAAGAGCGAAAACGAGGGGGAGAGAGAAAATGAGAACGATGGCGAGTGAGAAGCGGAGAGAAACACCGAAAGCGAAAAACGATTGCGCAATAAAAAGAGACTGCAGATACTGCGAGACAGATCGTTATCGAGAGCGTTATCCGGCGAAAAGAAAGGACTAATTCCATTAGTCCGTCCGCATTACTTTGGCTTTCGCTTTAGCTGTGATAGCGATGATTTGACCTTCCCTTTTCATTACTGTTATGGTTCGCTGTAATTTATTTATTTTTTCTTCTTCAACTGAGCGATGAAACATTACTGCTATGTTAAATTTACTGACGTTTTTCTTTATTTTCCTTTCTCAAAATCATTTATCATCACCATACCGTCCGGGCGTAAAGAGTGCACAGTTTTCCAACGACTAACGGAATGGTGATCATACTCAAAATTAAAATTAAACGTGATAATTATTGTTTGTATACACTGCATACTTTTAGGCGTATATTTGCTTAATTGCTCTGTCAACCTTAAAGCAAACAGTTGAACGCCTAAATGTATGCATTATGTCAAATACAAGGCTATTTCAGTATTTTTAGTACATTTTAAATCAGTTCGCTGCTAATTACCTGTCCAAGCAGTGACGGATCGCTCACCTGCCCCCGCCAGTAATGTTGATATTTTCAATCGCGACCACCAATAATGGCTGATTTATTGAAATGGTGACACATTAAAAATGAACGGCCTAGCTGTCTACCAATCGGCTGACCCCGTTCTGAATGTTTAATGCAAATTAAAGTACGTCCGAGGCCGCGGCTCACCCGACGCCGAGAATGGTGAAATGTATGCTAAGGAAAATTGATATTTCGTATCGTTAATATGTATTGTGTGCTTTTTTGCTCGTGCTCGGCTGCTCCTACCATCCGAGTGGATCAATTCGGTAGCTTTCCCGACCCAGACCCGTGATGGATTCGGCTCGGTACGGACCCAGCGAAATGGTGTGCACGTGCAGAACATTACGAACATTCGGTGCAAGTCATCTTTCTCGCCCAGCAGCACCCCAACAACCTCTGGACGAGGCAATCCAGTTAGTCACCGATGTCTGTCAGTGTCCTTTGCTTTCATTAACGTGTTTGAGCCGATTATGGTGCCTCCGGTTGGACACCTTACGGGCACTCGGGCCGGAGCGAGGGGAAATAAAAAATTCAATACTTGCCATGTCAACCTACAATTAATCTTTCGCGCACCGGGTTCCAATGCTGGTACTACGGTTCTGTGGTGCCTCACATTCGCACAATTTTGTCCGATTTCCATTTCTCCCTTCCGTTGTTTTATCGTGCGGGGTGTTTCCTGCCACTTGCTCACTAATTGTCTGATTCGGGTGGCAAGTGGCAATTCAAGTCGAATTTGGAATGGACCAGTATCAAACTGATTGATCTCTGCCGTTTAGATGATGTTTTATTTTACTATTCTTCAACACCTTCCCCTTATTAAGCGAAATAATTTATGTCCTGCAAATTCCGTACTCTTTTTTGTGATTTGATCATTAAAATGTATGCAAATTATGACAAAAATATTATGAACTAATAAAACGATTATATCATCGTCATAATGATGTATCATTAGAATCAAAATAATCATTAACTTAATATAATTATACAAAATGAAAATTACATGAGGTTTAAGTCCTGCATAATTAAAAATAAGTTAAAGTTTTGTTTACAAGACTGTTTTGTAAATCATTGCCTATTGAAAAGAACTAATGGATCTTAAAAATCCAAGTTGCTTCTGTGAAAACACTTTGCACACAACAAACTTAAGCATCCGGCGAAGCACATCGCACACATTGGGCGCACAGGAAAGGAAACGTTCCATAAAGTGCTTAAAGTAATCGCACTAGCAACAACTCAAGCCACAACAGCTTTCCGGTGGCACCGTGAGTGAATGAGCATCATTTTTTTCTTCCCACGCGCCTGGCACAATGAGACGATGACGGAGCCCGAAAAAAGAGAGAACCCAGTAAAACTCTATGCACCGTGATAAACGAAAGTGCTGGTAAAGTTAAGAAACGACAACCATTACGAATGGGTTATGAGTGCAGGCGTTCCGGTTTTGTTTTTTTTTCGTGTATGTGTGTGTTGTTGCTGTACCGATTGGACTTCGTCACGAAGACACCACGTGTGCAACAATCCACCGGAAGTTGACGGAAAGACAGCAGTTGCAGGATAGCTTCGGATGCACGTCATCGCCATTTGCACCCATGAAAGATGGGCCACATGACGATGGTTTTTTTTTTCCCCCCGCTGGCGCTCGGGTGTCCTTCTGCCAGATGGCGCTTTAGATGACAATTTTAAATTTCATGCGCTTCACGTGCCTGATAATTGTGCTGCTGCTTCCCGTGGAGGAAAAATCAACACCGCCCGAGCCCAAGCTTTAAACCCGCGTGCGGATGGGGATTCTTTTTGTGCAAACCTTGCGCTCGTTTTTGTGCTTTCCTTGATAAGTATTCTTCCATTCCGGGGTCGCATCAAAACTATTGAACAAATCACTCGACCGCACGTGCATGCGGTGGTGTCGGGGAAACACATTTTCATCTTTTATTTACCGAGCAAAACACGCCCGTAACTCTCACGTCCTGTCCAGCAGCCTTTCGTCAACCGGCGTGCAACAATCAGCCCCGGGCACGGAGCGGAGCTTCCAGTGTACGATGTGAATCTTTTATTCATTCGCAAGAATATAAATGGTTCAATTTGTTGGTGGGGCTGCTTTCAGCCGTTCGCTGGCGAGGGAGCGGCACGCTGACACTTCCCATCCGGTCGATACGTGATCGTCGAATCATGATCAGCGCATATGGAGCGTACGATTATTTCCCTCGCAGCAACCTCGTGGTTGGGTGAAATTCAAATTTCGACCACCGCACTTGCTCGTATGGAAATATTATTCGTTCGCTGCGCTAGCGCAAACGGTTCTAAAACGAAACTGCTTTTCCGAGGACCCACGCCATGGACACGCCGTGCCCAAGCGTATGCACAATCGACCGGTAATTGCATCAGGAAAACTTACACGGCAGATACTAATTGCATCGCGCCACCACCACTGTCCCAGCCTCAATATGGTAGAGAAAAGTTGCGAAATGTTTGAAACTCGAGCATAAATTGTCGAAAAATCCCCAACGATGTGAAACTCATCACGACATGTCTTGCGGTTATAATTTAGTTAATTGTTGTTTGTTTCGTCACTAATGCTTATGTTGCTTTAATGAATCATCATAGGGAAAAGGTCAAATCATTTATGAAATGATAATGTAAAACTAAGCATGTGTTGAGCCTGTACATACGAGCGATACGTGAATACATCATCCATGTTGTGTGTTTTCACTAGTGTTTTCATGTTTACAGAAAGTAGAATCGAAATCAGTTTATTGTTACATGTTAATGTTTATAGATGTTAATGATATGCTACATGTGTTTTGCGGCGGAAGGCGGTTGATGTACAAAATAGATTATAAAATTATTAAAGTCTTAAAGACTTTTACTTGTTTTTAGCAAAGGTAAAGAGATTTTCTTTTCGTTATAAAATTGAGTTACTAGGTTGATAAACTGGCTCCATGAATACCAAGCAGGAACAAATCGTACTGGAGTTTGATTTGCTTTTTGCAGTAGTTTAGCTACATTAGATATGTTCTGCTTTGAAAAGTTAAAACAGAGACACACTTTGAACAAACAACGTCATAACGACTGTTAGTTAATAACACAATAAGAATGTCGGCTATACGTGTTGAAATTGACAAAAATACCCACGAAGTCGAAATTTTTTTATGACGTTAAGTTTTCGCCTTTCAGTATGCAACACGTATTACGTTTTGAAAAAGTAAAGCAGCTTTTGAACCGAATGTTGAGCCGTTTTGGCTTTGGAAGTAATTCGCTTCACTCTCGCTCTTTGCCTCTCTGTCTCTCTGTCGCTCTCTATCTCTATCTCTCGTTCTGTCCTTCGTTCTCTCTCTCTCTCTCTCTCTATTCCGCTCTGTGTCTGTCACTGTCTCTGTATCTTTTCTCTCTTTCCGACTACATGCGCGTAACCGATCAGCCCGCTAAGCATACCGAGCCATTTTGTCAAAATTTTGTTCCAGAAATTTAATCCATAATTGGCAAATTCCATACTAACATTACGTAATAACATAATAAAAGATCCCGTTCCAGGTAAAGTCGATGAAAAGGCGACGCAGCTGCACGCGATCGCATCGCTGAAGGTGCTGCTGGACGCCACCAAGCCGCAACGGGGCGCCGCGACCTCGTCCGCGGCGAACCATGTTAAAATTAATCTAAAAGAAACCACCTTAGCTAGCGATCGTCCAAATGGAAATATAGATACAACAATTGATTCGGTAAGTGGGGGTGTGTCGCTGGATTTTATTTTATTTTTTTTTCGTCATCAGTTTGTTCTTCTTAATTGATCGCTGCGGGGAATCGGGGATCGTTCCGTACTGCAATCCGGCAATTTATAAACGATTAACAACCAATCAGCAATCACGGTCCAATTTTCCGACAATCCTTTGGCTACCGTTATGAGCTTCGAGTCAACCCGGCTCAGGTAGAAACAAAAGGCTATAATCCTGAATCCAGCGAGCAAATCCTGTCACAAACGACACACGTCAGGCCGGGCAACATCCTTCCGACCGAGAGTGGAAAATTTGCAAAGCAAAAGGAAGAACAAATGCACAGTAAAAACATTCACCCGTCGGACAAACGGAACCCACCGGTGCAGGCAACTCGATTAGTCCTGCGGGCCAATTTCAATTTCATCCCACTGCCGTACCCACTACTACTGGACGGTAAGCGAACGAAGCAACATATCCATGCCAGACAGGCCTGGTCCTGGGTTGCCTTCCGGGAACTGGTTGAAACCAGAACCGGAGTTCCCGTCTATTTATAGTCACAGCATAA
Organism: Anopheles farauti No. 4; assembly: GCA_000956215.1. Taxonomy (NCBI): domain Eukaryota; kingdom Metazoa; phylum Arthropoda; class Insecta; order Diptera; family Culicidae; genus Anopheles; species Anopheles farauti No. 4. The sequence goes on from JXWZ01003905.1 coordinate 60,490, forward strand.
ACCGCAAACCGGGCGCTGACGATGGCGCCCGACGGTATGCAAAGCGCGGAGTTGGGTCCCCTGTGTTGGCTCGCTGCCCATCGGAATGAGCTGGTTTTGATTGACAACTATCTGACGACTTTACCCGGGTCTGCATGCCGCCAGCTTTCCGGGCTGTTCGTGAGGAAAAGCGGTTCGCTTCAACATGCGAACGGAAAAGCAACTGTTGCCCGACCGAGCGACCAACCGACGGACCCGGGCCCGGGTCTGATGAATATTGCATGCGGCGTTTTGGGTGCAAAACGTGAGCACTGGAAATTGAAACCCATTTTTGCACATTTACCATTTTACCGAGCAGCCTCTTCCGCCGGGGGAACGGGAAGGGGAGGGAGCGTAAACGGTGAGGCACGGCTACAAACACGAGCTGCAAGATATTTTATGCGCGAAAGATGGATAAACTGTGTCTAGTTTTGAATAAATGTTTGAACAAGCGCCTGCGAACCGAAAGCGATCGGGTGGTTCGATCGATTGGAACAGTTCGTTTTTGGTTTCTTTCTACCGATACGTAAGACATGGGCGCTTTTCAGGTCGGTGTACGTGATGATGATATGCATGCTGATCGAAAGTGTTCGGCCTAGAGCGATCGATTTCAATATGCGAACTAAGCAAACAGATAATGGATCCATTCCCATAGGTGGAATTGAAATGTATTTATTGGAAAAGAAATTAGATGCGAGTACGAATGCACGGGAGAGTTTCCAGTGTGAAACAATGCAGCAGATTAACACCTGAACTTTGAGCTATGAAGAATCTAATTATATTTATCAAACTGATATGGTTCCCAGTACCATCAGGATCTCATGAAGTTTCATGGTTATAATATGATTTCAACAGGCTTAAAAAAGTAAAGACACTTCACCTAAAGTATTCCTATAGTTATATTCATGCACATTTTCGCCTGAAGTTATGCAATTTTAAGCTAATGTTTGTTTAACGGCATTGCATAACTTTGCAACCTTCATCCTAGCCACAAACGACTTACATGAAACAGAATCGTTGGGGTGATGACCGTTCAGAGTTTTAAATTTCACGATAATTTAACTGTTAAGAAATGGAATCTCTTGATATTTGGGTACTTTTGTTGAAACAGTCCAATTTTTTGCCGCATCCTTCTTCACAAGACTTGGCAGTATTTCGTTTCCTTTATTTAGTATCAGCAAAGCTTTCCTGCTCATGCAAGTATAATCGACAAACAGTTTTCGAGCCATTTTCGAACCTGTCAGCACGCTCTCGTTGGCACTATTTTATTCACGTGTCGATAGCTTCCGATGGAATAGGAACGTTTTTTTTCCCGTTCTTCGAAGCTTTCTTGTTCTCTAACTGCACCGTGTGCGAATCGTAACAAAACGTTTCAAAGATATTTACTTTCCCGTGCGCGAAGAAACTGGCTGGCAATCGTTTCGGCAAATTGATTTTCAGCTTCAGGTCCGGGCCGACGCTTCTGGCATGAATCAAAGCGAACTGCACAATTGTGCTCGTTGGCAAGCAGCCAAGCTGCGGTGCCCGAAACGTTAGCTTAATTTTCCCACTAGCCTCTTGTGACGGTAGGAACGGAACGGACACGGAACGGGGGGGGGCGGAAGGCCGTCTATTTTTCGCAAATACTTTCAACCAAAGTACCCCGGCCGGACTATTTGTCTAACGCAAACACATAGCGACGGCAACATCCTTCTTCTCGTAGTTTTGCATGGGTTTGCCCTTTTTTAGGCACGGGAACCGTCCACTTTCTTCTTTGCTGGAGAGAAATTCAATCCCTTTCCTGCAAGCTGGCCTTCATTGCCACATCCTACGAGGTGGCTGGTTTTGAAAGTCACTCCACACCGAAATTTTCTAATCGACTGTCGTGATGTCCAACGAAAACCCGAACCGCCTCACGAAAGCGTTTGTTCGGTGATGATGAGATTTGAATGGAGATATGCAAATTCGATTCGAGAGGGAAGAAAAAAACATACAACCAAACGTGACTACGCCGCTGGAAACTCACAAACGAAATGTACATCCAAAAAACACCCACTCTCAGTACCCCATTCGGATCGATTCGGGGATGTAAGTTGAACGCTCTCGCTGCTGCCTATCAAGATGCCAGTGCTTCATGTTGGATGATTATTGATATGATGCTCTCATCATAGCCCCCGCTCGTTACGGCACGGCACGGAGTTGTTTCACAGGGCGCAAAATAGCGATGGCGATCTGTTCCCTTGCGTTCCGTTTGCCTATCGTCTTCCGAAAGTGAGTCAGCACAAAGAGTGCTACCCGTTTTCGCACCACCACCACTACCAACCGCCAGCCAACGCTATCGGTTTCCTGCTTATCAGAAAAGGAAAAACAATACCTATCGCAAACATTAAGGGGCTCGGGAAATAGACACGCCACCGAAAACATTCCGTTCCGAGCTCCGGAAACTCGATCTGGTCTTTGTTTTTAAGGGTCGATTTGTGAGACAAGTGTAATGCGCTTTGAACGAAGCGTCACAGGAGGAGCAGTAGCAGCAGCAGCAGCGACAACGAGAGGAAACACAAGCGACCAAAATGTGTATTTAACCCAAAGATCTATTCGGTGCGATAGGACCTTTACGATAAGCGGTGGGACAAGAGGAAGCACAGGCTTTACGGTTGATCTGGACCACAATTGAGAATTTGATACTTTTGGTTGTACGAGAGGAATGAATCTATTTATATCATCAATACTCGTACCGAAAAGCTAGATTTATTAGCCAACTCCAAGAAAAATGCTTTAATTACAAGTGCACTTTTATATTTTATTCTAAATCTAAAATATAATAAAAATTAAATTACATCTAACATCCAAACGTTTTCAGTTTTGGCTGCATTTCTTTCGGTGGTTAAATTGATCGGAATAAGTCCATCGAAAATGTGACTTATTTATACCACAGATTTAATGATGGAAAGGTTTTTTTTATCGGAAACAACGTGATTGGGTTGGATAGCAGGGAGGGTAATGAACCTTATCCTAATACGAATCAAATTCATCGTGTGTATAAGTCTGTGGTAGAGCAACATTATTGTTCCAATGAGAACTTTTGAAGGGCAGCAATCACGCAAGCCTGAAATAAAACCATTAACCTATTTTTTCGCCAGTCTAGGAAAGGTTGATTCAGTGGAAAAGTTCACATGTACTAGCCGAGTATAGCATTCTACGAATTTCATCGACCAAAGTTGTGCTTCCATCGCCTAGCATTTACACTGCAAGCAGTTTAGCAAACATGCTTAAAAATTACCTTCCACATCTTTGATTGGGTTTTCACCGTATCCAATAGTAGCCTCCAATCCCACGAGAGGCTCTTGAACTTTCGTTCCTAATCTGCCCAAAATGTTCCCCAGAATCGGCTCCTTCAACGCAACGACAAACGACGACACCATATTTTCATTCCCCGTCCCGGCTCTCTGTTCCGGGAAACCGGGAAAAAGGTCACCAGAGTGAACTTTTTTCAAGGGCAAAGCTTCAACAAAGCAAGAAAAAAAACATCAGGATGAGCTTTTGCGGAAGCTTCTGTGGTGAATCATACACACACTACCGCAAGCGCACTCCAATCACGTGGTCGCTCACACACAACGCTGCCCTTTTCTCATCCGATGGTTGCGATAGCAACGCGCATAGTTGCCGTTCAAGCAACTCTCCATTGTGTGGATGTGTGAGTGGTTGCGTGTTTGGTGGGAAAAACTCCGATGTATTTTTAATGCGAGCTTTTACGTGCCCTCCGAACAATATTGTTACGTGTGGGTGTGCGTATGTTTGTGTGGTTATGTTTTACGAAACGGTCGTTCACCACTCTCGTAGCATCGGTACAACTACAACAAGCCTGCGAAGCAAAAAAAAAGTTAATAGATAAAGACGTTGGCATGACCTTCGTTTCACACGGTTTGCAGCGGAAAAGAATGGGCTGCCTTTTCATGGGTGCTAATTCAATCAACAAATTATTCTGCATGTATGCTTTTGTCCGCTCGATGGAATCGGCAAATTTTGAACATTTTCATGCAGAAAATTTGATGGCAGAAAATTTACGGAACACACTTTTCTTTCTATAAGCGTACGGTAGAAAAACACACAGCGATCTATTTATAAGGGACAGTGCCAAAAATATCTTCCTGAAATAAATATCCTTTTTTTTCTACGCTACGCTCTTTTTTGTTCTCGCAGGGTAACGAATTAGAGGAGGAACCACCGGAGGCACTGAGCATGTCGTGGCCAAAGGGTGCTCGGAAACGAATAACCTACCTACTCGTAGCTCCAATTATCTTTCCCCTGTACCTAACGCTTCCCGACACCAGAACGCCACGGGGCAAGAAGTTCTTCCCCGTCACGTTCATCGGCTCGATCGTGTGGATAGCCGCCTACTCGTATCTGATGGTGTGGTGGGCCACCGTCGTCGGCGATACCTCGAAAATACCGGCGGAGGTAAGTTCCGGACGCAAGACGGGCTGCGATTTCATTAACTAACACCGACCGGTACGCTCTTCTCCAGGTGATGGGACTGACATTTTTAGCGGCAGGTACCTCGATTCCTGATCTGATCACCTCTGTGATTGTGGCGCGCAAGGGCTTCGGCGATATGGCGGTGTCCAGCTCCGTCGGCAGTAACATCTTCGACGTGACAGTGGGGTAAGTTGTGTGACAGCAAAGTTGTCCGTCTATTTACTCAATATCTAGCTTACTTTTCATCTCGCAGGGCTCGATAATTAAAATAAATTTATAAAAAGTATGAAAAGTAACATATATTTCTTTACGTCTGATTATTTTACCCTACTTTTTACATATATCTGAAAATACATATATTGTTTTTAAACTAAAGTATAAAAATACAAAGCATTGCATACTTTCAGGCACTCAAGAAATGTTGCGCCTAAAAGTATGGAATTTGTGTGTTCACTTGTTTTTTCCTGTTGAAATCGGACAGAATGATTTTTTATCTTCATTTATATTAATGTTTCATTACTGCTTCGTCTCTATCTCCCCCGAATAAAAAAAAAACAGTTTAAACTAATCTATTTCGCCTTTCTTTTTCAGCCTGCCAATTCCGTGGCTCATGTACGGCATCATCTACGGCCAGCCGGTGGAGGTGAACTCCGTCGGTATGGTGTGTTCGATCACGATCTTGTTCTTAATGTTACTGTTCGTCGTCATGTCGATAGCTTGCTTCCGCTGGCGAATGAACAAAGGCCTGGGCTTCACCATGTTTTTGCTGTACTTCGCGTTCGTTGCCGTTTCGCTTATGTTCGAGTACGACGTGCTAATATGTCCGTTCTAAACAGAATCGTTCCGCAAGCAGGAACTACGGTACGCCGGTACGCACGCTCGTTAAGCAATCGTTACAATAATACGCCGTTGAGGTTGAGCGGACGGCACAGCTGGCCGGTTGTCGTTAAAAGCGCGAAACGCTTCACTTCCGCTGTGCGTGCACGTGCTAAGGGACGCGGTCGTGCGTCGAACGGTGGTCATACAATGGCAAATGCAAAAAAGGGAAAAACAAAACGAAGGAAGTGTGTAAAAGCTACAGTGATACAGTGCATGACAAGGGCTTAGCGAATAAGTAACCAAACAACAAAAACCAATCTTTTTAATCTAACCACAAGGGATATGGATTTTCATCAGAGCAGAACTAGTTAAATGAGGTGAAGGTAGTAAGTGAAGCGAATGCATTGAATAGTTTCTTCCTCTCCGAAGCGTACGGCTAAGCACACGAACGAATTCGGTCATGGAATGAACGAGCAAGTTGAGCATTGGATAGAAGCATTAAAACGAACAAACCACAATTCAAACAACATCTAAACCAAATCTATTAAGAAAAACGAAAGCAAAACTTAAAGAAAAAGCAAACATCTTTCATTTAAGACTTTTAACTCCTGTTCTATATTCGCATCTATAGTATTGAATCTATACGAATCAAAACACACAAACTTCGTGTATGGAGAAGAGGAATGAAGCAAACTCAACACATTTTAAATTATAACCAAAAAAAAAAAAAGAAACAAAACAAATCTAATGGGTAGCAAACGATAAATCCCTGTATTTCAAATGAAATTTAACTAAAAAGCAAAATGCATAACCATAAACGAAATAAAACCGAACACAAACACTCACATACACCCAACCTTAGATAATGCGCGCCCCGCGGAGTAACAAAGAAGCGGAAGAAAGCGGGCCGGGCCGCGAAGTTTCAGAAGGAACAAAGCTAACAATAAAAATCAACTCGCGTTTACACCCGCACACGGACGGAGCTAACTTCTTCGATTCCTCTGTAGGTCTACTTTCTACGGATAGGCGAAAACAAAAGCAAACAAATCGGACACAAGTCAGCATCTAGATTTTAATCCACTGTTTAAAAATGATCAATTTCTCGTACTCATTCTCGATCACCGATCACCAGCGGTCCATCAACTTAACATCGCAAATGGCGTGCGTGCTCTCGCGCTTAGTCATAGCTTAGAGTTCTCGATATTTTCCGACACACGAAGTAATCAGTAACCAGCAACTCATCCCCAAACGAACGTGTAGATCGATCATTCGGGCAGAAAGCATGTCGAACATTAACATTTATACCTACGAATAACGAGAATTTATCGATCCCCTAAGCCATTTGAGCATTGTTATTTCACTTAGACTATGAAACTACTACCTTCCTACTACTATTTACTACTACTACAACTACTACTACAAACAAGCAAATTACTATTACCAACAAAAAAAACTATTCTAAGCACGAAACACTCTCACTATCGTAGAATGCGATGCGTAGAAGCAACCGCTACTATCACCACGAACCCGTTTTTATCCTCCCCCCTTCTGGAAGGGGAGGTGGCTTTCTGTCTCCCTCTTCCTTCCGCCCTCCCTCCAGCCCAATATAGGCTTTATTTGCTGGGAACCAAGGCTCCGCTTTCCCTTTCCCTTTTCGAAGCTGAGCGCTTTCACGTACGAGAAAGCTACTAAACCAATAGAGATTTACAATCAAACTTACTAACTGACAGCCTATTGACAGCCATCTGAGTCATCTTACCTACTAAATGAACCACCAGCTCACTGTCACTCTCCGAGTGAGCGGACTAGAGCTGCAACTCAGCAATCGTACTCATCGATCCATATCATACACACGTTTGGGGGGCAGATATCAGGGCGAAAAAAGAGAGACAGAGAGAGAGAGACCGACCGTGCCGGAATGTGTTTGTGAGAGTAGTCAAGCGAAAAAGCATCCAGCTTGTTTGAGGGTAGTAGCACACGCGGTACGAGCAGCCAGCATCTTCCGAGTGGATGTTCCATGCGTCTCAGGCGCTAGCAGAGGCAGCAGCTATCGGTATCGGATCATCGAACAGCGCAATCAGCAACAGGATATCCCGTCCGAGGCCGACTTGGATTGGCAAGGTAACGCAGATTTGGGTAACACCGTTTGCACCGTGTGTGAGTGAGTGAGCGAGTGTCTTTTTCGCACGCCCTTTCAGCGTTGAAATACGTTGAAAGATCCAGTAGTTAGGCAGCACCTGTAATCATGAGTGTTTTGATGATGTTTCGTGCCAGATGGAACCCGTTTACGATTGTGGTTCGAAGTGCACTGTTGATGAAGATCTAGTGTGTATGTTTGTCGTTGTGAAGGTTTTCCTCCACTGTGGTGTTGATAATGTGCTAATCTGAAAATTTGTTATGAGCATTGCATACCTCGCAGGTGACGTTGCGCCCTGAGGTATGCAATCTGCAGGGCATTTCATTTATTGGAACTCTATTTCTATGAACCATCTTCGAAGACACCATACTCCTTACAGTCACCTTCGATCATGGCTTGCTGGGCGAACTTAGCATTGAACGAGAGGAGCTACAGATGGGCTGAAATGCCAGGCCGTGCCCACTGGAGGCGCCTGCGAAGTTCTTTCTCCAAGTACTGTCACCCAAACTCCACGCTTTCAAACCGTCATCCACCATACCACTCATCAAGCTTACTGAAGTGCACCAACCATAGATTTATGATACAAAACGAACAAGTAATTCACTGCAAAATTCCATTTGCAAAAGAACAAATACACGAACGCGTTGAGCCGAACAAAAATAGCAAGAAAAGGGAGAAGAACATCCGCGTCAAAGGAAATAAGAACACACTAAATAATATTTAAACAAAGAAAAAAACAAAGATAATAAAATGAAATGTTAACAAATTTTTGAAAGGTTTTCTTGTTTTATTTTTTATTATTGAAGAAGCAGAGAAACCAGATAAAAGAGTAGAAGCGCAGGGAAGCGTTTGGTGCACAGTGTAGTAAATAAATTATAAAACAAATCATACCGAGCAACCGGCATAATGGAGGCTGCTCATGGTGCAATATAAGGATAGGGCCAAGGACAGACAAATCATGCCACAAACGCAGAAAGTTTAAACATGTGCAAGAGACCGACTAACATCGAATTCATAATTTGCGAGAGGGGATGAAAAATCGAAATCATATTACAACCAGTGTTAAGGGTACTCGTCGCTTTCAAATCCACCATTCAAAACAACAAAAGGCGGAACCAGTTCCAACTTACTTCCTTATGTGTTGAGAGATAGCATCCCGCCATCTTCTTCCCGGCACACACACACACACGCATATACAATTGGTTCCTTAGCATGCGTTCCGAGTTAAACGTCAATTGCTAGCTATAAACATTTATATTGGTGCAAAATTCGAAGAGTTGGATCGCCATTACGTTGCATCACTGTTGCGAACAAAATGAAGAAGAAAAAAAAACTACAAACTACAAACGAAAAGGGGAAGCAAAGAAATCGTACATATCGGTTGAGACGTGTATGCTGTTGTTGTTGTTGAAAATGTTACGTTTCTGTTTTCAGCATTTCACGTCTTTCAATACACGAGGCGGGCGGGGTGCAAACGTAGCAGCTGTTTTGGTGCAATTGCCTTGGGCGCTTTCGAAATCACTTTCGTTCCGCAAACTTTCGTTTCCACTTCGCGTACACGCTTACCAGTAAGTTATGAAGCGTACCGTACCCAGCCACGTAAACAAGAGAACACACGCATGGAACGTAAAACGGAAACTGCAAATTCAAGAGACAAAGAGACATAAAAGTTAAAAGTTGCAAAGAAGCTTGAGATGAAAAAGACAAACTAAGAGACTAGCAATGCCTAGCAGCAGCGCGAGAATAGATGAAATCAAATCTGCCAGCAGCGGATTGCAAGCAAACGAAAACATAATATTAATAAACTAAGAAAAAAAAAACAAATGAAACAAAGAAGAAGAGAAGCGAAACAACAACAAAAAAAAACAATTGTTATTCACGTTACACAAATTTGCTAATTATTAGTAGGCATTAAATGGTTACAAATGTAAATATATCGCACGAATTTGCAAAAAGGGAAGGCACCGGGTGGAGAAAATAGTAAAGCTGAGTGTAATCGAGAGTTGGGAGTGGAGCAAGGCAACCCCACAGAACGGGCGAGCAGGAAGGGGAGCGTGTTAGGAACACACACAGAGGCAAGTTTGGCGTCCACACGAGCAGGCAACAAAACAGGTGTAGCAGAAACCACTGTGGCGTTGAGTTTTACCCGTCCATTACCAGCAGAGGTGGTGTTGAAGTTGTTTTTTGCATACAAAACCGTGAAACAATGTGAGTATATTATGCGCGTGTTTGGCTATTGCGTTCAAACTTTGGCGCACCCAAATATAAACACAGATCCTGAGCAACCTGATTTGACAGCTGCGCGATGCCATCGAGTTGTCGATGGCTACTAAGATGTGCTGCTTGTTTCCCCAGTCACGGCAATGAGAACACGTGGTTGGTCTCGCAATTCTGCTATCTGAACCCTGTTTTTCTCGAAAACTTCCACTATCGATTACCTCACGCGTGGTGCGTGACTGGTTTTCGCTAAACTTGAGACGCACACTAAAGGCGCTACTACTCATTAGACTCAACACTTTGCCCTCTGATGAACCTTTCCAAGCGTTCTCTACCGCACGTCCGGACTAAACTTGACAACAAACGCTGGGTTTGAGCACGGATTCTATACGTATGAACATAAAGAAGAAAAAGAAGGAGAAGAAAACACTCAGAACGTAGTCAATTTGTATCATACTTTCGTTGCAAAGGGCACGCGAACGTTTTTTCCCTTTCCGTGCCGCTTTTCGGTGGTTCTAAGTTTTCCAGCAAGTTTTCCGCATTTGCAACACGTTGAATATAGGTAACATTTACATATGAACGCAAGCAACCAGAGCATAGAGTAGATTATTCCATGCCTGAACTACTCAAAACTACTTAAATGCAAAAAGTTTGTGTGTTTGTGTGTGTTTGTGCGCACGTGCTCTTTCAGCAGGATTCGGCTACGAAGCTAGCGTGAAAGAGAAAGATAAGGACGGATATCTTTAGTGAACCACCTTAGTGCAGCAGAGTGCAGATCGGTAGCAGTAGTACTTTTAACATTGCCATTGGCAAAAACTAGACGCTAGGCGGTATTGGTTGGCTTTTTTATTCGTTTTTCATTGCCTATACAGTGCAAAACATCGCCCTCCCTCTCCGCTCCCCCCACCAGCGTTTGAATGAATATAAATAACGACAGCAACCAACACCTTCACACGCACATACACCATATACGTGGCAGTTAGTGTAGTCGAAGCAAGTAAACCTAATGTTAAGCAAATACAAAACAAACAAGAAAACGACAAAAAAGAAGCATTAAGCAGAATATTGAAACAAACAAAACAAAAAAACGATATACGCTTGAACGAATGCGCCCCAGCAGGTAGGCTTGTTCTAACATTAAAAAAAAGAGGGCAGGAGAAAAAAACAAACGAAAAAGAACAAAATGAAAACAACAAAACAAACAAAACATATAACATCATATAGCATGTAAGGAACAATGGTAACCGTTTGTCCTATTCGGTAAGGAGAGTTGCAGAGATTTGGGGTTTGAGAAAAACGGCACGAAACGAGACACAGTGGAGCGCTCGCATGGAGAAGCTTTCTGCTCGCTAAAGCTCGTCAAAACCTTGTGCTTTGTGGTGTTTCGTGGGTGGATTTCACGGAGTCACCCTCTTTCATCCCCTACCCCTCACGTTTCTCTTTATCCTTGTGCCGTTAGCTCGTTGAATTCTAGCCAGATGGGAAGCAGGTGAAGGTATCTAGTTTGCTGCCATTTATTCTATTGGATTGTTCGTTATCTGTTAAAAATTGTGCGATTGAAAAGTAAAACAAAACCTCCGGGCGCCAGCAGTTGTGGTCTGCCCGGCCGACACGTTAAGACGACGATAAATATAAATAAGGGATGCAAGCGAGTGGGGGTGGGTGAGAGCATGTTAGTTTTTGATTGTTGCATTCGATTGCATTCGAGTGTATGTTCATACCATTGGCAACCACTACCATTACAGCTTAACGTTTAAGGCATTTGGAATAAGATAAGTAATAGTAACAAACAAACGACACACACACACACACAAACAAGCAAAATTAACATGACAGCTGAGAGAACGGTTGCGTTGCGAAAGTGACAAGCAAAAGAATGAAAGGAAAAGATTAACAAAGCAGAAAGCAAGAGGAGAGAAAAGAACAACAAACTGAAAAGGGGTATATGTGGAGAAGAGTAACAAAACGATGGGACGCTGGGAACTTGTTGCATTGATTTGTAGTTTTTTAAGCGAAAAAAAAAAAACAAACAAACCGAACAATAGAACGAAACATTATACATACAACAATTGTAAAACAGAAAACCTCGTCACCACTGTCAGATGTGATATTTTGGTTCGCGATTAGTAGGATTGGTAGATCTGCCCGTCTACTGCGGTCTGGTGCGGTGGATGCGTCAAGAACGCGCCATGTAATAAGTAAATAAGATTGTTTCTTGATTCTTTCGTTACGTACGTTACGGCTCATTTGTGGAGGGTTTCAATTTTGTAAACGAGAGACGGTTACGCAATTAATGTTCATCTTTTGTATCTTTGGAGAGATGTCAGTGCGAAGTGGTCGAACGGTGTGTTAATAATGCTCCAGTCCAAGTTGACAGTAGTATCTTGTCTGCGGGTTGTGTTTGACAGGTAGCGGCGTGTCGAGATCAAGTGATTGGGACAGCCATTGCCACCCCATGCACTACCAGCGGTCAAGCAATAGGTAATCGTACAGCATACTCTTGCCATTAATGATACTGAATAGAAAATCTGGGAAGAAAGCGTTTGAGAGTCGTAACCATTCTGCGTACAAAACGCGGGGCATGAAGATAGAAAAAAAAAACGCGACGCGACAGCAAAACATCACACATCCATTCATACACACATGAGATAACAAGACAAACTAAACAACCAAACGCTTTTAGACTTCCAAGTTTACCATGAACGATGTTCTTCAAAACATTAACATTAAAGAGGAAGGCGCAAAACTTAACGTAACGTAAACACTGCTAAAATAACAAAAAAACATACGCGTTAGTATAAACGTTGTTCGTTGCGGCTAGTGCGGCAGTGAAGAAAGCAAACAACAAGCTGGCCTGAACAATTAAGCGGAGTGAAGACGCGTTTCTGATTTGTAGATAATATATAGCGCAATGTTCTGATTTTGTGAGCCGATGCCACGAAACGTCATTCCGACTCCGTTTGCGTTGCATTTCTTGCGCTCGTCGCCATTTCATCGCCGTACACTTTTGTTTACTTAGTGGAAGGACAAAGCAAAACCGAACAAACCCAAAGTCACTCAACGTCATGCAGGTTTCGGTTTATCCGCACGGGCTCGGTGGCTCAGTTACGTTTCCAATCAAAGCAATAAGTAAATCGTAAAACACAGTTAGCATAATAAATAGTTCAACCCGACAAAGGACAGGCGCAAGGGCATGAAGCGGGTTCCGGTTCCCTGGGAGGACAAGCAAACTAATCCAATTGCTCTTAATAGAACGTAGCGATTCAAATTTTTAACATTATAAAAAAAACATACAAGAAAACACTCATGTAGCAGCATACAAAACAAAACAAAATGAAGAAAAAACATATAGGAAGCATACGCCGCCGATTAGCCTGGGAGACGTAAAGATAAGGTTTAAAAAGTAATAACACGTTAACGAATGCCTCTTTAGAGCAGCGGAAGGTTCATGAATAGCGAATGACGAATTTTCTAGCGTCCGTGCAGTACATCTAGCTGAATTGAGTTGATAATGGTATCGAGAATTAAAATGATAAAACATGTGCAATAGATATGCTGGAGTCCATCAAAGTTACCCTAGCAAAAACACCATTCTCCACTCCTATACACTAACATAACACAAGTGCGGCAAAACGCATGACTTGCTGCGCGACCAATACCTGAATCGCTTCTAGAACAACGCTCTGATCGTTTCATTTTTTTCGGATTATTGTAAAGGGAAAAACCGAACATAAGTAAACTAGAACATGTTTGCGTTCTCCGAATTTTATGTGTTCCCATTTGAGTTAGTTTTGTCGTGGTATCCCCTAGAACAGGAGCTTAGGACCATTCTCCTATCAATGAACACCTTCTCTAACTACGACCCCATTTACGCAAACGCGAGGCGACAAATGCATAACGATCGGAGGCTGATGCGTTGCGTAGGATCGCCGCAGCAAAAGAAAAGAAGCAATGTGGTGGTGTAGAAGATTAAATTAAAAAAGCACACACACATACTTACAAAAAGTTGCAAGGAAAAACCAATTGAAAGTCTTAGAAAAGAATTTGAGCTGAATGTATAAATTTTTAAAACACACATTACAAACCATGAACAAGGACAACAGTAAGAGCATATAACTGTGAGCGCGATCACATTTTCCGTAGCTTACCACCTGGACCACAAGGGGAAGCAAATGGAAATAACTGGAACTGATCGAGCGCAACACGGCAAGGACATTTCGGAAGACAACCACGAGAAAATATGCACACATATACAGACACTCACAGCCATAAAAAGCTATGCCGATCGGCATGAGCGAACTAAACAGAACAGAAGAAAAATCGTTGGGAAAAGTAAATGGCGCAACGGGGAAGTGCAGAAGAGGACAGAGTTATATACTGAAGTAATTAATTGTTGACAAATGGGATCTTCAGGCGTAGTACGTTGCGTTTGCTGTCGCGTTTTTAAAAATAATAAGAAAGAGAGATAGAAAAAGGAAACACCCAACAAAAAAACACAAAGACAGAACAAAACTGAAATAATAAAAAAAAAGAAATCAATGAAATAACGCGACATAAATAACAATGGAAAAAACAACTTTTTTGTTAACTATTATACATATATAGATTTGATTTTATATATATACCTATATATCATTCTCATTACAAAGCATATATAGAATAAAAATAAACTGATTCTAAAGGAACAACTGAGGTAGCATATGTTTGTGATTTTCTCCGAAACTCTTTATTCAGTCTTTATTCAGCTTCAGTTCAAAGGTGTGATTTTGATATCTTTGAAAGTGGTGAAAAAGAATACGAGAGGTAATGGGTGTATCGGTTAGAAAAACTCCCATTTCAAATCTTTACAACACTTACATTCTTTTGAAGTATTGGACCCCAGTGTTATATACGCTTTAGTACGGGCTGTCAATACCAAGGTTTATAAAATATATAGATTTTTTTATGTTTTGATTGTTGTGTTTTCGTTTTGAACAAAACATTAGATGCAACTGTAGTTAAAAACAATTTTTAGCAGTTGCCAGCATGCAAACGCGGATTGCTTAAAAAATTAAACAGTTTTCTATAAAAATACCCTTTACAGGGGAGCAACAAATTATTCTAAATCACATTTCTCTAATGAAGGTTGAAAATGCAACGAAATGAGGTAATTTTTCCTGATAATTTGGTTTATTACAACCGTTTTATCATCGATTATCTGTCCGTTTTATTAGAAAACAGTCAAGCGCCATTCTAATCTTACGCCAAAAATGTGGAAACGAGAGGAAGTTCTCATTCTGCTCAACTTGTACGAAGCAACGGCCCTACATCTGGACAGTCTTTCAGAGAAGGAAGTGTGGAAAATTGTGTCCGGCAGGCTGCACGAGAAAGGAATCACTGCTTCCCCAGCCCATTGCCAAAGCAAATGGAACCTTTTGCTCAAAGCATACACAGCTAATCCCAACAGTAAGGGTGTCTTTTTTCGAAAGGTTAAACAAATTCTAGCTTTGCATTCACAAACACTTGAGAAAGATGTAGTGACGGAACAAGTTATCGAGTCCGCAAAGGAGGAAGAAGTATTAGAACCTGCGGGTGAGGAAGAATGGGAAATGTTATCAACTGTCAATGACGACTCGACACAATTCGTTTCGTTGACTATAGAACAAATTCCAACTGCCACAAGTCTCAGCACCCTTTTGGCATGCATGGATCAGCAAACCGCTGAAATAGACTCACTGAAGCAAATACACGTTAGCTTTCACCACAATTTCGAGGCAAAGATGAATACGATACTTGAAACGCAAAGAATAATTCTTGAGCATTTATTGGAAATAAAAAGAAATCTTAATATACCTTAAACTAACTTTAAATTAAAATTAGTTAATATTGTGAATGTTTTTCATAGTCATTGTCACATCTGTTCGTACGGTTCATTCTTGAAGTACAGCGTGCCATCCTCTGAATGATAAATAATCTCTGCATTGCCAATGGTAGTGGGAAGAACTTGTGCCGTGACGGACTCTAGTGTAAGGAAAAATATTCAGTTTTTAGGAATAATTAATAGGTTATCGCTACTTACCAGCTCCCTGTCGGCTCGACTCTCCTCCTTGTATAGTATCATCCGAACCGCGACGTTCCGTAACCATACTCTGGATATAATAACGCAGGTAGATTCGTTAACATCTAAAACATATTAACACATGTAACACAAACGTACCTCTTTATACTTGCTCAGGTATAGCTTCAGTGGTGGGATGTAATTATCGAAACCAAGCGCGTACATCGCACAAAGAATGTCCTCCCCATTGATGGTTTTTCGTTTCTCCATGTGGCAACGGTCGCTCGCCTCCGATGTAATGAAGGATATAAATTCCGAAACGCACTCCTGTATGCACTCTCGTGCGTCTTTAGCAATTTTTCCAGTTGGTGGAACAGATTTCTTCATAATTTTGGTGATGTTGGCAATGGGAAGAAAGCGATCCTGCTCTCGCAATGGAGTTCCAACCTTCATAATTTGCTCACCACCGGATTCTTCAGAGTGAGTGGTATCTGTGAAATATGGAAAGGTATTATTCCAATTTTAGCAAAATTCTGATAGAAAATGTAGTTTCTTACCCATGTCATCTTGCATTTTGTATAAAATGTTCGTAATTATAGCTAAAAGCTTCTAGCACAAATTGTTAGTCAGGCAGTTTTTGTGACGCTTTGTTTATTGCACTTCATAACAATAACAATAACAATCGATGCTATTATTATGTTTTTTGACAGCCAACCATGTTTGACAGATAAACGAACTTCCATATTCGCACAGTTTTCTTGATTTAAATTAATTTAATTTCGAATAACATTTTACACAGGATCCACAGCTTTTCGATAATTTAATCATATTAATGTTCTTTGCTTTTCTGTATCAGTGCATGATGCTAGAACCTGTTGAAATTCTTGCGCGTGTAAAAAACGGACTGAAACCCATGCTTTTACTGTTATTTCAGCATCCGTACGTTTGACTGTCATAACAAAGTCGCACATTTTTCTTGACGGGAAGGAAAACGAAAGCAAAATCACAAGGAAAAATCCCGCGTTTGCAATGGCGTCCGTCGAGGCAAAACCCAAATCGGTGGAAAATGAGCCGGAAAACATCGATGAGAAGGAGGATGTTGATGCAGATATCGTGGACGAAAATGCGCCTGCCGGAAAGAAGAAGAAAAAGCGCTCCCGGAAACCCAAGAAACCGGGTAAGTACTGTGTACATCGTTGCGCAAATCAGGAATGTGGAAGAAGTGAACAAGGGGAAAGGATGTATTGCAAATTGTGTTCATATTTACACATGTTTTGTATCAATACCAGTTGTTATTGCAAGTGAATTATAGTTTGATATTATGGTATCACTTTAAATGCCGTCATCGTATTGTGAGGTTATGTTGAACGTTGAAAGATCGATTCAATCGAATTGTTTTTGTCAAACCCTAAGGAAACAACATAAACATGCCGGAGAGCCGGCTAATAATCTTCTTTTTATTGTCTTTTGCTCAGTTGCTGAAGATTCAGATGATGAAGCGCTGCGGGAAGCCTTAGCTGAACGACAGGCTGAGGACGAGAAAAATGCTGCTGCCGCTAAAGTATCCAAGGCACAGGCGGCCAAAAAGCATCAGAAACCAGCCGTAGAAGCGAAGGGTGGTGATGAAGATGGCGAAGAGGAGGAGGAAGACGATGGAACGGAAGCGGCTGGCGTCGATGGCAAGAAGAAACGCAAGAAGCGCGGAAAGAAGAAGACGGGTGCAACAGCTGCCGACGTGTTGGTAGCACCGTCCATTCCGATTTCCGAGCAGTTTGCTAATTCGAAGTACCCCGAGGGCCAAATAATGCAGTATCCGGATTCGACGACGGCAAAAGATCGTTTTACGAACGAGGAAAAGCGAGCGCTGGATCGGATGCATCTGGACATCTATAACGAACTGCGACAGGCGGCTGAGGCGCATCGGCAGACGCGCCAGTACATGCAGAAGTGGATCAAACCGGGCATGACGATGATCGAGATCTGTGAGGAGTTGGAAAACACGGCACGCAGATTGATTGGAGAGAATGGGCTGGAGGCGGGACTGGCTTTCCCGACTGGCTGTTCGAGGAATCATTGCGCCGCTCACTACACGCCAAATGCCGGCGATCCAACGGTGCTGCTATACGACGATGTGACTAAGATCGATTTCGGTACGCACATTAAGGGACGCATTATCGATTGTGCGTTTACGTTGTCCTTTAATCCGAAATACGATAAGCTGCTGGAAGCGGTGAAGGAAGCAACGGAGACGGGCATCCGTGAAGCGGGTATTGATGTGAGGCTGTGCGATATCGGTGCGGCCATCCAGGAGGTGATGGAATCGTATGAGGTGGAGCTGGATGGAAAAACGTACCAGGTGAAGGCAATCCGTAATCTGAACGGTCACTCGATCAGCCCGTACCGAATCCACGCCGGCAAGACGGTGCCAATTGTGAAGGGTGGCGAGACGACACGTATGGAGGAGAACGAATTCTACGCGATCGAAACGTTCGGTTCGACTGGCCGCGGCCAGGTGCATGATGACATGGACTGTTCGCACTACATGAAGGACTTCGATGCACCGAAGCTACCACTGAGACTGCAGTCGTCCAAGTCGCTGCTCGGCTTGATCAATCGCAACTTCGGCACGCTGGCTTTCTGCAAGCGCTGGTTGGATCGGGCGGGCGCGACCAAGTACCAGATAGCGCTAAAGGATCTGTGCGACAAGGGCATCGTGGAGGCGTATCCGCCGCTGTGCGACGTGAAGGGAAGTTACACGGCCCAGTATGAGCACACGATTATGCTGCGACCCACGTGCAAGGAGGTCGTGTCCCGTGGTGACGATTACTAAGAATCGCAAAGACAGAACGCAAAACCCGAAGTGGATCTGGGGAAGCTTTTCAGGCTTCGATGAAATTTTTCTAACAGTGTGCATCCCCCTCACCCGCCGCCGGAGTGAGCACTCCAACTTAACATACAAACACAGTCACACACCTCACAAGTGCAACAGCTCAGTGTTAGTATTGAACCCGTTGGCTTTTGGTTGGAGTCGGAGAGAACTAGTGGAGCGAAATTATCATTCAGTTGTAATAAAACCGCAATTACAGTAACGGTGTGAATTAATTTAGAGAATCCACGATCTGATATGATGACACTTCCAAATAACATGTATTTGTTGAACAAGTTTTGTCATGGAACACGGAATGAAATTTGCAAAAGTTATCAAAGTACTCATTGCCACGGTTCTCTACACATTAGTGCCTCGTTTCGGTTCAATAGAATTTAAAGTATTTTTTAATAATTTAAAATTTACTGTTGTCGAAAACGGATAACAAATTGTTAAGAATGGGGTTTACGAAAACAATTATTAAGAACGGAGGGAAAAATTGAAGTTATAGAATTCGGGGTACTAATTGATATACCTAAATTAAATATGGTGGTATTACCAGTGTCGGCCAACTCACCAATGTCGGTTCTAGAATTGTTAGATTAAGGATGACTCTAGAGCTTCTTTTATATCAAATTTGTTAAATCACATTAACTTGTTGCCTCCAATATAAGAAGATTTACTCAATTCTGCAAAACATGTAACACCCCTACAGTGAAACATCATTATTTACTAATAATTACATTTGTCTTTAAATTAAGCTCTATCGACAGCACGGTGCATGTGAACACTTCCGCACATCTAGCCGAACAAATTAATAATATTCAAGCCATGCCCTCGTGCAATCTCCGCAACCCAGGCCTCAGGGATCCAAATCACGTCGGCTTAACGCTGTCACAGCGTCCATTACTCATCGATCGTTCGATCTTGTGGAGGTTAGACCACCCCAACTCCTCGAACGATTGGAGTACGCGTTGAAAGTTGTCAATGAAAATTCGCACACACACACGCGCGCGCGCGTGCACAAAGCCACACGTTCGCAGGCATCTCGTCCGGATGAGGGAGGAGTTCTTGAACCGGGACGACGACATGACGACGAACTTGCCAGCACCGCCTGTGTTGCACCTTGGTGGGCGGCTGGCTGGTTGGAGAATCAAAGGTACGACTGCCCGGCTGTGTGTGTGCGTGTAGCGATTCGTTTTGCACACGGGCAACCGGGTACGTGATTTAGGTAGCAGATAAGTTAAAGACGGTTCCAGTACGGATAGGTTAGGAAAAGAAATGGAAACAGCGTGCCGAGAGTTTGATATCGCGCGATCGTTACGTCAATACGATGGAACCACGCGCACGGGAATGTGTACTGCCGCCCGTTGAAAGTTCGGTCTTCTGATCTTCCAATCGCTTGCAGCGCATTCGAACCGGCGCATTTGGTACCTCCGGTGGAGTCATGTACTTCAATGGCGGGTTCCACATTACGTAATCGATGTAATGACATAAAAATTCATGAAGTCAAGAAGTTACCCCTTGGTGCCGGTCGACAAACCGGTGATCTTGGAGCACACGCCGGTTCCACCGACACAAGGCAAGCGAGCCGCGAACGAAACAGCCCGGAGGGGGAGATGCTGGAAAGGGTTGGCAAACTGGTTACCTAAGGAGGCACACTGCGCAGAGACCCTCCAGAGTGTATGTGCTTTTTTTCACCGCGCTCTTTCTCTCTCTCTTTTGCTTTCAGGTTGAACGTTTTTGCGACTCCCATTCTGCGACTTCCACGCTGGTGTGTTTCGGGTCCACTAGTGTGTCAATTGGACTGTTCGGTGGACGGACGCGCGCGCTCGCACTGTTTTCAAGTAGCCGGACTGCCAAACCGTCGAGATTCAAACACTTCGCGAAGGGAGTTTGAAAGTACCGTGAAGCAACCGCGCGAAATACAGGAAAAAAAAGCGTTTGAATGAAGATGAAGTTAGGTCGAGTGAAAGGAAGCCTCCGAGTGCGCGGACCCAGTCCGGTCCGTTTGAGACTTGGCGCGTTGATTTGCTGCCGGTGACCGCCGAACGGTGGGGTTTTGTTTTCGGCCAGATCGTGACGTACGATTCGTCACGGTGAAGGTTGGCGTAGGTTTCCAAGGTACCGCGCCACGTTTCGCGTTTTTGCAGGTTAGGTAGACCTTTGGGAAGCAAGGCTCACGCTGGTCACGCGAAGGCTCCTCTGCGTTACGGCAAAGGATAATAAAAGCTATCGTGCGGCCTACGAACGAGAGGACGATCCACGGTGTGGTGGAGCTTTAAGTTAAGTTTGGACGAGTTCGTGCAAAACGCGAAGGTCAGTATGGGTAGACTTTGGCCTAGTAACGATCGTTTGGGTTACTAATGAAAAGAGGTGCATGTTTCACGAGGTTCTAAGCATTGCTATTCGCTCGAAAAGTACGCTAATGAAGTTGTATAACTAGTTTAAAATTAAGTTACGGTGGATCTTTTAATTGTTTAATGATAGCTTTCATCACATCTTCAGAAAAACATTGTTTTTTTTTTAGCCACAATTTATTGGCTCAGCTAAAAGTCATGTCAGCTTTAAGTTAAAACTCGTTTAATTCAAGACCTGCCGAATAGGTCGGCGTATAAGATCATGTTATTGTATCATACCAAAGCACCGGCACCAGATTATCGTTTTCAAAGGAAATCCCTCAAGGGATTTGTGTCAATTCCACTGTTTACCGGCTTCCTTGATGAGCGTGTATGCTTCACTTCAGCATGCGTCCAAAAATCCTTCAGAGCTAATACTATACGCTTCCGTTTCTAGTTGCCGAAGCATTCATGAATGAACTAAAGGGTAGAATGCCGGTATCTCCATTCGGCTCATCCCTTAACACCCTAAACTGAACGCACCCGAAGGTTTCGTATCAGCTCAATCCGACCCCCATGATAAGCGTGATGCGTTTGAGAGCATCGGATGGGGGTGAATAAAAAAAAACAAATCGTCCAACACTTCGGCAAAAGAGAACCGGCCGTAATGTGGAAACCGGCCCCCCCGGGCTCGGCTATGCCATGTGATGTTTCGTGCCGAGCATGAGTTCCCCGATTTGTGAGGCGACCCTTCGCCGAAAGCAACCCTTACAAAACGCATGTGCAACGAACGGGCGCCTGTGCTTGCAAACACTGCCGTTTCGTGTTATCGGCGTACAATGGAGGGTAATCTTATCAGTAATATCTGCCAGTAATCGTTCTTGAGGGCCTGTAAAATCCCAAAAATGCGTAGCACATGCAGTGGGACTGGAACAAAACGCTACTACCAGCAACATATGGTTTTGTTTGGACCGTTTACATGGTCGCTCTTTCGCGGTGCTAGGCGATTCGGTCGGATCTCAGTGCTCTCTGCTCATGACGATGAGGTTTGCTCACTCTCATTGCGGTGTTGTGGAGCATATTTTATGATTGCAGGGCTCTTCGGGTGAACATAAAAGGGCAGCTTTCAAAGAAATATTGTACGATGTCAGTATGCAACGGTAATCCATACCATTTTCTTTTAGTAAATCAATAAGTTTCATATTCGAAATTGGAATTATTGCAATAGATTCAATGAATGTGCTTGAACTTAACAGCTAGGTTAGTGTGAGGTTAGGAAGCAAAGTCGTCGCAAAATTTGAATTTATTGGCCTCCGTACACCGTGTTGGCGATACTCACCAGGTTTTCTCACTCCCGTTCACGGCTTTTCTCACGCACTTCTCGCTTCTCTGTGCGTGTTGTGCCGAGCAGTGGGGTACTCCGGGTTCCGCGGCTACTCAGCACCACAGCGCCGGCAGCGTTCGTGAATCTCGTGAATTCGGCACGCGCGCTGATCCCCGAGATCAGCAACACACCACGACGCCGCGGGCCAGTCGCGTTCGATCATTCAACCAGAACGGTGTGTACGTCTCGTGTGTGCCCTGTTGGCTGTTGTAAATTTGCTGACGTTCCCATCGGTTCCGCTGGTCTCCTTCCGCGGCGGAGGACACACAGTTCGGTCGCGGTGACCTCGCGGTGAGCGCCTCTAAACGGAAGATCCTGAAAGCGCCACCAAAAACCCCGGCCCCATCCGGCGAGGTATCGAAAACTGCAGACTTTATGTCTCGAGTGTCGTGCGGTAGCTGTAATTGTTCCGAGTGTCGGTGCTACTCCCCACCAACCGTCCCACGAGCGACTTTGTTGTGTAGTCGTCGTCGTTGTCGCCGAGTAGTGCGAACGTGGTGCGGTACCCCTTCACCGAAAGGGTACGCAAGGTTTAGTTGTGCGTTTTTTTTTTTTCTTCTGTTGCCTGTGCCTCAGTGCGTCTCTCTTAATGCAATGCGTTGTGGTGGCGGGTCGGCCGGTGAGGGTGTGGAGATGAAGTCTCAAGTCAAGCTTGGTTTCGCCTTTTTCGTACGCAACCGGTGGATTCTCCTCGGATCGGGCTGTGTTGTGTTGTGGTACTGACATACTGACACTGGCGTGTCGATTTTTTGTTCATACGCTCTGATGCTCTGCGCTGCAGCACAGGGGCAGTTCTGTTGTGACCTCACGACGCACGATTTTCGCACCCGATTTGACGCAGTCTGCGTTTTCAGCTTCGCCATCGCCGTCTGCGACGGTGGTTTTAAAACGAAATTTGCCCCAAAGACAGAGGATGAGATCAAAGTAGCTGTAGAACAATTTCAGAAGCCGTTTGTTGAAATCAAGGTATCAGAACCAAGTTCAGAATCATTCAGTTACAGTGTTTACTTCATTCTCCAACGTTGTAAGTTCAAGCGACGAAAGTTCTACCGAAGAACTTTGCTTTAAAATTAAGAATTAGAAACAGTGTGCAGTTGTAGTTTATGTTTCAAAAACCAGAGATATTTAAAAATTTCAATGTTCTGTCTGAAAAAAAGTGGTTCAAGAATATCCAAGTTTCAAGCTATAGTGTCTCCTCCAGAGTGAGAGAAAGAGTATTTAGTTCTAATACCAAAGCACCAAGAATGTTAAAAAAGTCCCAACATTCCACTATGTTTTCGTTGTTCCACTACCAAACAAATTCCACCATAACCGAAGTCATGGTGCACCAGCGTTTGTCCTAACCTCACATCCGAGGTTAATTCGCACATTCGCCCGGGCACACGGGCATACGGGCCGCTCCAGGAAGTCTCGCGGAGGGCTTTCCGTCTCTCAAAGGACATTCACGGTGCCGGTGCCGTTTAGATCATCGCGGTGCCGCCACAGCGGCCGCCGGTGACATCGTGACGCCGCCTCGCGGACGGGCGCGTGTTTGTGTTGGTGTGCTGAAAAATAATGTTCCCATAGTTGGCAGCAAACCCGCGGCGGCCCAATGCCAAGTGGAGTGAACTGGAAACACTCGCTACGGTCGTTTACGATCCTGCGACCGTTGTTTGGGTTTCGGGTTGGCTTTCTTTCCTCCCGTTCCGGTTTCGGGGTTGGGGTGGGCACATACATTGCGAGCAACATACGCGCTCCAGGCAAGACGTTCGGAGAAGGGTTTTGATGTTGCTCGTTGCCTTTAAAGTCGCGTCGCCTTGTTTGTGCACTATTTTTCCAGCCACGGATCGAACTCTCCGCGTATGATGGGTCGAATCGCTCGCCGATGCGATTAATGAGCCGGATAATTGGTGGATTTATATCTGGCACAACCCACTCGCGCACACATTCACACACAGGGCAACCGGATTTGGTAGGCAATTGGCATCGCCCAAATCAGCCCGATCATAAAATCACTAAATCATCCCTGCAATAAACTCATAAAAATCGTCCACCTCCAGCGCACGATCGGGAGATGCGCGAAACAAAGCGAAACGGCGAGAAATAATTCGCGCGCGCGAGCCATGATCGCCGTGCAGTGAAGGTGGAAAATAGCAAATGGCACATAAATAAAACAAAACCCACCGGATGGGGTCGATGATGCATGGGGCCGTGTTCGCTGCGTTCGTGGTAGCTGCCGGCTTTCAGCGACGGTACGAACCAAAACGTATGAGCTTAACCGTGGCCATCAATAATCGCCTTAAAGTCCGATGCGCAGTCCGCTGCAATCTACAGGTTGCGTGTTGCGCTTCAAAGTTATGTATGCGTGAAAAGACCTCTCCCGAACGTCGTAAGGTGAAAAATAATCTTATCCATCTTCTCCACTTCTCCCGAAAAAAAAAACAAGGCAAGAAGCTCATAATTACACATAAATTTATGCACGCGCGTGTTCGCGTGTCACTCGGTTGCATCGGGCAGCGTTTGCACCGGAGAAAAGAAAGTGAAGGAAGCAAGCTAAACTCGCAA
Organism: Anopheles farauti No. 4; assembly: GCA_000956215.1. Lineage (NCBI taxonomy): Eukaryota > Metazoa > Arthropoda > Insecta > Diptera > Culicidae > Anopheles > Anopheles farauti No. 4. The sequence goes on from JXWZ01003905.1 coordinate 85,306, forward strand.
CTCGATGCTGTTTCGGCGGGCGTGTAGTTTTGTGCGGTGCGGTTGATTAATTGTGTGCCGGTGTCCTAAAACCCTTTCAGCCCCTACCAGCTTTGCCAAACGAAGAAAGGCTCCCTTGGGCGTGTAGGAGGAAGAAAGTTTGACCTCCGACTGCGGGGCGAACCTCGACCACAGCAAAACCCCAAGCGCCGGCGGGCGATAGCGTGTGCTAATTGATATGTTTCCGTCGGCCCAGTGTTACGTGTGTGTGTTTGCTTCAAGTGGTGGCGCATAACGACGCAGCATCGGTATGCTGCAGCTGCTACCGTGCGATATGGCGATAAAGATGAATGATGAAAGCTCCAATTTGCCACCCGATCGGTGTTGAATTGCGTTGACGCGTAGTGTTTTCTTCGAGCGCTTCACGAACCAGCCTGCTGTGTGTTAGTTTTGTGCTGATTGCTGTGTGTGTTGAAAAAGTGCTGGGTGGTGGTGGCTTTACGAACGACCGAATTTTAAATCGAGCCAAAGCGCCAATCATCCGCAGGTGTGCTGAAACTGTTTAAGGTGAGTGACAAATAATTTAGGGGCTTTATTTGATAAGCAGACCATTTTCAATAGCGGAGAATTATTCGTAATATATAAACAGGGTTTCGGGTTGAATTGAAACGTAAATTGAACGAAGACTAGCGCATGCTTAGGATCTGCTTTGTCTTGAGTTTTGAGATCAATATGCACAAAATTGCCCAACTATTTTCAAATATAGGAAAATTGAAAATAAGCAGAATATTAATTATTTTCAGAGGTTTTTATTTGCTAATGAAGATGGACCTGTATAAATGTGTAATAAGTTTATTTTGGTTATACCTATGACCGGGTTTTCAATATTATGCAAAACGCTAATAAAACAATTAATTATAAATATATTTCCCTACTCTCTTCCCCGTCCACATTTTTCTACCCGGTTCATTTAATAAACAACCCGAGTGCAGTGCATTATTTGACCTTTTTTTTCCCCTTTTCGATGCCTCACCTCACTCGATCTTTGCACAAAGCACTGATGCGGTCGATTTGCTGAGGATTTTTACTCCTCAAAAGGGAGAACCCATCCTCCTACGAGCCACCTTTCAAGAGGCGCTCTTTTCCGTGTGCACGAGTTAATGATCACTTCATTTCATCCTTTTTTTCCCCATCCCTTCTTTCGTTTATTCAACCATCCAACGTGCCATTTCGCACGATGACTCCGGCGAACACCTTTCTTCGGTGTGCTTTTTTTTCTCATCCCCTTCACTTTCGCTGGTCCAAGAGTCCTTAAAACTCTCGAGAGATTTTTCGCCGGCCGTAATGAACACGTCCTTAAGCTGGACCCACGGTGGCAGCTTCCGTGCCGGGGTTATGTTGGTCCGTGCCCGTTGGGTTGCTCGATTTAGCACGTTGGATTGAATTTTTTTTTACGCCACTCACCTCAGCCGTTTGCTTGAGGCTGGAGTTTGAAGATGAAGAAAAATTTTAGGGTTAGGTATCATAATCCGGCACTGTCACTTCCCGTCCGTAAACCGGCCCCGTGCCCGAAACACGGGCGGAATGTAATTAAACGGCAATATGATTGAGCGAGCGGAGCAGCAGCGAAGGTATCTTGTGGTTTTTATTGTGGTTGAATTTGTCAGCCTGTGTTCATGGTTTTTATGACTCACCGTGTTCGAGGGTGATAAATGCGAGAGACCTTTGATGTGCCTTTTTGTCAGGGCAGTGAGCAGTAAAGCAAATGCTTTCGGTGTGGTCACAAATTATGACATTTTTATTCGCCTACCCGGTAGGTGCGAGATCGAGAGCGCAGGAAATTAGGGGCAGCATAATTAGGATCGTTAATAATTAATTTAATCGAACGTTTCCAATAATCGAGCGATTGTCATTTTATTGCTCGGTAAAGCGAGGGGAATCATTTTATTGCCCCGGAACGTGCAGATGCTCTTCGAAAGAAGTGTGTTAATTGCATTTATATGTCAGGTTTTTGGGTTGCTTAAGCTGCCTCTGAAATTAAATTGATAAGAGAACACCCTCTACGTATATAAAACATTTAATACGAGAGGTTCTTTTCTTGGGAGAAATTATTTTGAAGACCTTTTGTGTTTTTAATACTTTTATTTAGTGTTAGTAATAAACAAAAGGTTTTGTACGTTTTTTTTTGAGTTATCTCCTTGTCAATTGATGGTAATTGACAGACTAGACAGAAATAAACAAACCGCACAATGGTTTAACCAACGGACCGAATGTTGTACGCTTTAACAGTAGTAAATTATTGAAACAGATCAATTTATTATTCTTCTCCTACGCTTCCCTCCCACATCCTGGCAGTAATGGATCCTGCCCAAATCCATGCTCTTCAGATCTGTTTCGTGCTTGTTTGTGCGCTCGTTACCAAAAATTCTGTACGAGGAGTTCTCCGGTATCCCGTCATCCTTCCGATTCGGCAATCGATACGTAAACGACAGACGTCGTCAAGCTCGGGATGGGGAAAAAAAGTTGTATCCCCTGGTGTTGCGGCCAAAAGTTTCCATGTTTTCCGATCGGGGATATCGAATAGTAGGACATCGTCTAGAAGGCAAGGGGAGGCGAAGAATGAATATTGCTTGCTTGTTGTTTCGTGTCGCTCGCCGCGTGTTTTGACTGGAGCAAACGAAGTGTCTTCAAGCAGCTTGAGAACCCAAACTCGTTAGTTGCATTTATCAGAGCGAGTGCCATGGGCCAGAAGGAGCTTCCATTAGGAACAATCAGGCGCTTCTAATACCGAGCGAAAATGTTGCTGTTTCGCTGTGCTTGCTGCTGCGTTCGGTGGCCCAACACAACTCCCCGGGAGGAGATAAATTCTATGTTTTGTCCGCTTTGGCACACGCGTGTGTGCATGGTTGAAACAAAACAGGATAAACAAACCAACAGGACACTTGCTAAATTACAACCAGGGCAAGCGATAGAATGGCTACAGAATCCAAGTGGAAACAGTGGATAGCAAAAGCGCAACGAGGACAATCCGAGGACAGGGGGGGGGGAAAAAATATCCCGGAAACAAGACAACGAGTGGGAAAGCGAAACGCAAACACGCAAAGTTCCGCACGAGCACCCGGAAATGGCGCCCGTGAACGGAAACTTTAATATCATCCCAACCATCCTGTCGCATTTTTCTTTTTGTGCTCACGCGCGCTTTCCCTTCGGTTCGGCTTGCTTTGTGTTTGTGTCGCGGTTTCCGTTGATAGTTATTGGTTTGTTTACTTTCCATTTTGTTTCCATCGATGCGGGGGGCGATCGGAGGGATGTTTGCAAACTGGAAAGAAGCTGCTCTCCCGCAAACTGGCAAAGTTGGGTGCCTTTTTCTCTTTCATTTCATTTCAAGTGCTAAGTGCGAGGGTGGATAGTTGGAAAATTGATAATTTCACCCTCAAATGAGCACAGTAAGTAGGCCGCATCATCAAATAAGTGAACTAGTAGCGGTGGCGACATTTCTACCTCTGGTTTGATTTATCCATTACCAGCTTTATCAACTTGTTTACACACGGGCACACCCGGAAGTGGATTTGGTGGATTTCGGATGCCTGGTTTTGTGTGGTGTACGATTCGGGAGCATCATTTTTCCTCGGTTGATTAATGTGATTTTAATGATGATCGGCTCTTGTTTGCTGCGGTTTTTTAGTTGTTGTTATTGAAATACGAACACAAAAGGAACAAGAGAAAGCCTTTTTCCTCTGCTGAAGCAGGTGCGCGGTTGTGACGTAACAGAAGGGTGCATTGATTTATTATTGTGTCAGTCCCGGTTTTGCATGCTGACCATTTGCATTTGGCACCGTGAGATAGGCCACAAAAGCTCTCCAATATCGATTTAATTTCCATTTAGAACAAGCAGCTGCAAGCGATTGTTTGCAGATTAAGAGAATCCATTTTAGTTACCGAATCGCATGCAAACAGTTTGATTTGCTATTGATCATCGTTTCGGTTCGTTTTGGGTTGGGACGTTTCGGGTTTTGGGTTAAATTTTACGACCCCCATTTCTCCCTTTCGAACAAATCCGAACAAAACAAATCGTTTCGCAGCGAATGCCATAAATTGATCATGGAGCCTGCCTGCTGTCATCGATGGCGACGGTTACTAAGATGAAACGTTTGACATTTGCCGTTTATGCGTGCCTCACCCAGTTGTCGTCGGCCGGAAATGTCAACGCGGAAACTTTTCATGACAGTTTGCCTTTCTCCGATCTAAGTAGCCAACACGAAGGGAGGGAGAAGAAGTAATAAAAAAGGAGAAACTTTTCTTAACAGTTTTTTTTGTTTTAACTTGACTGCGATGAAAATGGTGGCAAAAAGTGGGTTGGCCACTTTGGGGTTGGAAAGGATGGGGAACCGTGTAAGTAAATGTTCCTTTCCATGCTCTCGTTTTCTGCCTCCGTCAGTTTTTAAAGCCGGCAAACACACCGGGTTTCCCCCACCGGTGAAGTATCCGGAAGCGGGCCATTAGCTTATAAAACGTGTTTTATTTGTAAACACGGCTGTTTCCGCTCGGCCAAACAAATTCTCACGCTGAAACTCAGTCGGAGACAATCGGTGATTGGTACGGATCGGTGAGTGGGTGACGCGCTAGTGTGTGTATTTTTAGTGCGTATTTATAAATATTTCGTCGAATGATTCGTTCCGCACCGTAAAGAAACAGAAGCACGGAAAAACTTATCAAAATGAAGCAAAACATACAAAAAAAAAGCCAGTCGGAAAACAGTCATACGTGTTTCTCTCGGTGATTTTGGCTGTTCCTCACGCAGCACAAAAGCGAACGCTAAAAATGAAGGCAAATCAACAAATAAACTTACGGACTTCAAAACCCGACCGCCGGGAATCAAGCGTGTGGGAAAAATTGGAAAATCTGCCCAATCAGAAGCATGGCCTGGGATCGGCCGGGAACGTCGCGACGGCAAGAATAACATATCAAGATTTCCCCATCGTCCGTTCGTACCCGATTTCCGAGAGTTCTTCGGATGCAAAGCATCTCCGTCCACTTTTTGCCAATTTTATTTCTTCATGCCGTTTTTTTTTCGTTTTCCTAACAAAGACAACGTAAAAAAAACCTTTCCTCCCTTCGGTTTGGGAGACGATTTAAATCAAACACTCCAAAACGACTCCGCTTCGTTCTGCCTTTGCCGCTGCGTTGCGTTAGAAAAATTCGAAAGTGGCACGATGGGAGCATGAAAAATACAAACCCAGTTAAGGAGTTTTCCATTTACGGCCTTCTAACAAGCGTCGCCCATTGCAGCGCTGTGGTAAGAAGATGCTGAAAGTTTAAAGTGCAAAAGTGCGTTGCGCGCTTTTCCGGTGGTAAGAGGAGGTATACCACATTAATCCAGCCGGCATTTCCGTAGTGCGTGGTGGGGTAAGGGTGTTTGAACAGGGTAGTACAGAAAGTGGTCGAGTTTCGGTTTTCCTTGAAGACAAACACACATTTCAAGTATGCGTGTGCAGGTCATTTTAGAAGGAAATTTCACTATGGGTTTTTTTTCGAAATAAAATTATTCACGTTTATTTTCTTGGTACACAGGCGATCATCGAAAAACTTTACAAAAGATGACTGGGATTTCCAAAGTTCTAATGTTTATTTGGTGCAATGAGATTCTCAAAAATGTTGTAAAATATTTCAAACCCGAATGACTAATGGGTAAAAAAAAACTTTTTTAAAATAATTATCCTTCTCATTTATAATTATGCGATCATTGGTTGTTTTAATATGAATTTTAACATAATGTGATGAGTTTTTTTTAAATTAAACTTATTGTGTAAAATTAATATGTCCATTTTTAACGCCAGTATACCATATTGTGTTATGCACAATCGTTTTCTTTGATGTAGTATATTTACTCGGAACATATTTCCTCCTCTGTAGAGGCGAAAGCGAAAGAGCATGAAAAAACATTATCCACTTGACTCTAGTGGAACAATTTCTCAAACTCTTGTTTAGTTTCGATGCTGTTTTAATTCCCTCATGGCATCGTCCGTGAGCAAAGTTTTGAATCCGATTTCGGCCCCATCGGAATCCGGTCTTTACCAGCGTAAAGACGAAGTTGTTTCCGCGTGGAAAATGGTTTGTTATCTCTCTTTCCTTCCAAACAGCAGCATCGTTTTGATTTCCACCGTGCGCGATTAATTATCCGATCGCAATTCGTCCGCTCCGCTTCATTATGCAACTTGATTGAGTCAGTGCAGCAAACGCTCCTGCCATGATCCGCTGAATGGGGAAGTTTTCATTCATAACAATTCCATTTTACTTCGGTCACTTTTGCAATCCCAGCGTCAGCTTGCGTTCGTCGTCGCACTTTGTACGTTTGTTTGGTGCGTTGTCATGCTGCGTTCGCTGTTGGATGCAATTTTGCCAACCGCGCTGCAAATCCTTCAAAGCGCACGGGAAATGCCATGCCACGTCGGGGACTGGTGTCCGACACCAGTGGCACTGCGGGTTCTGTTTATCCGAAGCAGCAAGGAGAGTGCATAAAAAATAGAAGTATAAATAAATGAATTTCTGCTCCACTCCGTTCGCTTCGGCCGCCCGACGTATCGTTCAGTCCATCGTCAAATACGCGTTGCGTGAAGGGTAATTTTCTTTTAAAGTTTTTATTTGCTTCCATTTGCACCGTGGCGCGGTGGAGGCGTGTGGAATGTTGACCGATGTTGCAGTTGATCTAACATAGTTTTGAGTGGTCGCTTGGGTTGGGTGCAGTCCAACGTAAACAGAGTGTCGGTTTTACGAAGTGTGACCGATACGAACGGTTTGCGCTGGTTGTTGGGTGAGTGGAGAATAAAAATTCCATCTCGAAACTTCTCGTTCGTGAGCGTAGCTCGTACCAAAAAAAAAACCAGTGGGAATTAAGTTATAAAATATTTATAAAAGGGCGTGTTTGGCCGTTTCAAACCCTTCGTTTTCGGTAACTTCCGCTTGACTCTCAAAACCTTGATCGTGTAAAGGTCGATCAACGCAAATGGGTGATGACGTACATCAACCATCCAACCAGTCAATGCTATCCAGCCAGTCGGTCCATTAATCATGCCACTATAATTCCTCACAAAAATGATCCAAAGACCCCTCCTGCCCCCATTTATACCCTCTATTCCTGCGCCCACCGCATGCCCAAACGCCGGGAGCCGGTTGTCATTACGCTGACAGTGTGAAAATTTATCGCACCATGAAAAGTCGTTACACCCATTCGATTAAGCCAGCGCGCATTTCTTCAGGCTGTTGCTCCACGCGCTTTGCAGAAAGAAATTGCAAACTCACCGAAAGTTTTGTCCTCCACATGACGCGGCAACCGCCGCCGGGAGGGGAAGGGCGCCCGCGGACAGGTCAACGTGCGAAAAGTTCACCCTTTGACCAGGCCGTTTCCCGCGCACCCTTCCCGCGGGTGTTAATTAATCATTGTTTAGTTTGCCGATCGAACGCAACTAATGGGTGTTGAAGGCAACTTTTCGGACCGTGCGAGTGCTCCGAAATGGGCCCACCCGCGGAATGATGATGCTGCCCGAGATTATTGCTTAAGTGCTTCGGCCGGTTCGGTCGTGAGCGATACTTGATGAAATCGAGGACATCATTGTACGATTCAATCCGCCCGGATAGGAATCAACTGTTCTGGAGCGATGAAGGACGCAAGGGAAGGACCGCACCGAAAGGGTTGTCACAGGGATGGTTCGATGAGGTTCTTCAGCGCTCGGTAAGTAGTATAGCAGCCATTAGTGGCAAGAAACGAGAAGTGGCATTCATTAATCACACATTTCACTGCTGTTCATCATTTGTAGTGGTGGGTTTCGGTTTCGGATTGCGAAGCGTTAGTTCTCGGCATGAGTGGCGTTGTAATAAAGCCACGCAAGGAGCTCACCACCTTCTTCACCGTCACCACCGAAAAAGGCCACAAAACATTCATCACAGATGCAGTGCTGTGGTGAAGGAGTGGCTGCCCGAAAACCGCCACGCGCCTCGTTTGCTGTCGTTGGCGGCCCAGCAGCCACAGCCGGCGTGGACACCTTGGCCAGACTGAGGGTTGGGGAATTTTGAGGTCAAGGAATCGAGAGGCTGCTTTGATTGTAGGTCAGAAGGGTAGGTGTTCGCTAAAAGGGCACCCCGAAACAGGTGTCAGGATGGAAACCCTTGCCCGCGATGACATTTCATTTCGGATGGATGGTGTGAGGTTCGGTGTTAAGATTTGCTGTATTTTACAAGTCGCATGGCTAAAGGGTCATGATCATTAGTGAGGGACACTTCCTGTTTGATAAAATCAGGCATGGTTTAGGTTAATTTGAAGGTTAGGAAGACAGTTTTGGAGACGTCAAGATTTATAGTGAATATTTATCAAAAGGATTTGTTGCTTGCTAGGTTTTTCTTCACTTATCTGATTTTTTCAATCTAAAGCGCTATGTTGTGCTTAAAAAATCTTAAAACGGATAACATTTATTTTAGTATCCACCATTGATGAAAATATAAAAAAGATAATACACGAATGCAAATAATTATAAGAGTACAAGTGCTGCTTTATTTCAATTTACTTAGACGAGTACGGTTAGTACCTCCTGGAATTGAAAATTCATCTAAACTGCGCCAACTGTGCGATACATTCACCCAAAAACCCTGACCTGAGGAATAGCTCCTGCTCAAGGCGCCGGGCAAATAGAGATCAAGGATTCACTCACAAAAACCGCTGCCAGGAGCGTGACGGGTCATAACCTGCCCAGTGCTGCTTATTTTCTTTGCCTCGAGTGAGTTATCGTGCACTTCCCCTTTACTGGTACGTTGCAACCATTGCATCGGAATGCAAACTTCATCCTGCCAGATGTTTCTGTTTAAACTGTTGCTGCTGCTGTTGCTCGCCGGCTCGCCGTGCAACGTAGGTCGTGCACAATTTCTTCTCATTGTTTTTTCGGTGAACTGTTCGCATGTGAGGTTGCACCGTTCCTAACTCAACACCTCCAATCTCCCAACCAAAACCACCCACGTGCGTAGTTGTGGTGGATTGGTTTTTTTGTTTTTGGTTCACCGCTCTGGTGCATTTGTTAGTCGGTTGCTACTTCTCACGGGATGATCTTGCGTGTGTGTGTGTGTGTGAGTGTATGTGCGTTGGGAGATGATTCAGTTCGCGGACGTCATCACGTTTCATTGTCAAGAGTTTGTACCGTGCGGTCGATTGCACGTCGGTACGAAAAAAGGGGTTACACGATTTACACACACACATCAGGAGGGGCAGGATAAATAATGTGTTCATTTGCCTCGTCCCCCAACTGCTCGCGGTGTCCTGGCAATTGGCGTTTCGCAAAACGTTGGAGCATAATGGACAAAAAAAAAACCGGGGAAATTTATGACCCACGCAGCCCTTGGGACGGTGGGATGAGCTAGAAGTTCGGTAGATGATCTCTATGGCCCGCGGTCGTTAACGTTCGGCGGCGGCGATGATGATTGGTGCGCTCGCTTTCGTTGTCTGCTGCCATTTAGCCTTTATTTGCCACCAGAAGCGACCGGCGGGAATGGAAGATCGATTATGTGTTTGTTTTAAAATTGACTACCTATTCACCGTGGGTCAAAGGGTGACATGGTATAGCCCGGGAGCAGAAGCGACGGTTGCCATTGGTTGACGAAAACAATTATCTCGGCAAACGATGGCGAATGTGAAGTACCATGCGACTCCATCGCGAAAGGAGTTGAGTTCCCCCGGGGGTGGGATTGAATGGTTCGTGACACGTAACACTTTCCGGCAGCATGGTACAGTGCATTCCTTTACATCAGACTGTGTAGCTCATTGCAACTTCTACTAGAACAGTTGTTTAAACAAAGCGAGTGGATGAGTGAAACCGATTGGCGAGACAACACAAAAAAAATGGAAAAGGAAAAGTACGTACCCATAAAACCTCGACCACTGCAGAAAAACCACAACTACGTGGTACATTTTACGAGCATTTTTCGGGACGGGACGAGCAGCATAAAACCACGCTTCCCGCAGTGCATTGGTGTCGGTGGTCGGATGGCGGTTGTGGGAAATCAAAGCAGCGGAAAAGAATTTTAATTTTCCCAACCGTGTGGGCGACCGCAAGCAAGCAAGGAAAGCTTGATGGGAGGGACCATTAACATTCGCTGCAGTGGCAGGCGCATCCTGCATAATGCATGCATACCGCGGGCGGATGCGGTGCTGGGAAATAATAAAAGTACACCCGGCAGCGGCAGCATTAGGGAGATTACATCATTGAGTTATGGGGAGCATTAAAATGGGAGCCGTTAAAATTTCTTGCTACTCGATGGCGGTGGGGTTTTGCGGGACCGACTTGGGGCTTTTCTTCTCGTGTAATATTTAATTGGTGTACTTTTCTATGAAACGAGACATTTCGCTCAGTAGCGTTTGTAGTTTGTTGAGAGATGAGATTTCTCATTTTCTCTCCAGTTATACTTTATTTTTTAAAAAATCGTGTATTCTAAAAAGAAATTTAACTAAATTTATTGCTTTTATTTTATTGTTGCTAAGGCCCAAGTTCTAAAAAAAACACAAATTAATTATCCGATTTTGTTTACTGGTAGCAAATCGATTTGATTTAGATAAATACGAAAATGCTGATAGATGCATGTATTCTAAAAAGCATTTGCTGCTGCAGGATCGTTGGCCTTTCTGTTTAATTTTCTGTCCAATTTATTGCTTCTGGTCGATGAAAAATTATTATCTTCAAATATTGGCAAAAAATCATGACTGCAGATGGAAGGAAAAATGTGTGGAAAGAATTCTTTTGGACGGAGTCCCTTGACAAATTATTACCGACATCATGCAATGAATTTTCCACTCTCGGCTTCATAGCGCGATGAAAATGAAATACGTACGCATTACTGCGTAAAGCTTTCACGGGTATTATTCCCACAACCGTACGCTAGCTTGGATTGTGTGGGAAAAACAGATCCCGCCGGACTGATGATGAAGTGCTTCCGGTTAACCAACAACAATCGCACCGGCACCGGAGGTCGTGGTACGGTTTGCGCGTTTGTCGTGTTGATCTTTCCGCTTAACGCCACGCAATCGAATGAGAAACGATAGCGCAAAAGGGAGCACGCGTTGATTGAATCATGGAATCCTTTGCTAAATCAACAACAACGCAAGGAAGCAACGAGCGGTAATAAGAGAATGCTGAAAATACCGGCATAAATCAGGGGATCATTGAGAATGTCTTGCGAACCGTCTTTATTCTCGTGTTTTTTTTTATCAAACTTTTGCCCGTTCATCTGGATGCTTGGACAATAATATCGTGTTTTTGTTCGTTTGGCTTCACGTTTTGGATTTATGGTTTCGGTTCGGTTTGCCATTTCCCTGGCCGGGATCTGGTAAACCGATCACCAACGGTTGGTCATCCGGATCTGGTGGAGGATATTTTTCCCAATTTTCACTTAGTATCTTACTCCCCTTTTATCTCACCTTTCGTGAGTAGCGGCACAAAGGGGGAGGGGGCGGGAAAAGCCTGGCGTTGGAGGAAACAAAACACTCGCACTCGTACGGGGTTGTGTTAGTTGTGGAGTAAACGCATTGCCGTAGTCCGAGGGGGGTATGTTTGCGGATTTTACTATTTACGAGCTGGCGGTGGTATTTATAGACCGAAAGGAAAAACTATAAATTAGAGGCGTTGCCGAGATTCAAATTTAATTACCCCTGCTTTGCGCGGATGAGCGTGATGAACCGCGCGCAGTGCAGCGAAAGTGAGTTGACGTGATGATGGAAATGTGGTTTTATACGATCCGTTGGGGGTTCTGCCATGTTTGGGGTCGAATTAGGCGGCGGCCGATCAAATGCGAATTTTCGTTTGAGGTTTGAGGTTTGAGCAGATTTGGCTAAGAAACTCCATTTATATAAACGTCAAATAAAACCGTCGAATAAACGTTTATCCTGTGCCTGTGTATTGCCGTACAAATGGGTGACTCTGTCTATGACACCGTGAATGGTGTAAATTTATTCCCAAACTTTCCTTCTGGCGCTGTCCGCCATTGATGGTGCAATGTTCCGTTCGATAGAAAAGTTTCACACCACAGCGGTGGTGGCCTTGTTCCGAAAGAATTCCGTTCGTTTTTGTTCCCGCATCTTTTACGCTCGCCCAAGTTTTGTCGCTTGTTTGCCCGTACTAAACGGAAAACGGAAATGGGACACGAATGGTTGCCAGCGATGTACCATTACTTTTGGGGAGGTGGTCAAATCGGCTGTGCAGCCGGAAAGAAACGGTGCCATCCTTAAGCCAGTTCCGCGTTTTATGGCGAATAGCGATTATTCGAATAATGTCTTGACATATTGAACGTGCTAGGCTTTTGGAGTGTATAATTTATTCATAGCGAGTTTTAAATTTACAGTACCTGGTGGTACGGTCTGGGTTGGATTGGTTTAATAAAATGAATAAATTATTAGACATTTACTACAAGCTGACCTTGCAACCATTTGGCTAGTTTTGGTAGAAAGTGTATTTTAACGCAATTACTATATGATGATTTAGGTGTTATAGAATTCTATTATAATATATATAGCTTACAAAGTTAGCAAATCAAGTTTGAATGCAATCAACGCAGCTAAATGAAATGGCAAACCTTACCGAGGAAAAGTGTTTCGCGTAATGTGTGCGACGCTCATTTAGCCACTCTGGTATCTGGTGGTCATAAAAACGCGCTAACAGTGTTCATTAATAGATAAACATCTGTTCATTGCAATGCGCCCAATCAATTGGAACCGTAGACCCCGTCAATCTGGTTCGACCTACGCAGATTGCGGATCCGAACTAGCTGCGGCAAATAATTTATAGCATCCATAACGCTTTGCATTATCATCTGGAAGCACACCACTCTTAATGGACAGTCACTCAAACGTTGCGCTCTAAAAAATGGCTCTAATTGCTTCTCCCTGCCCGATCCACCACGAAAACTATCGCCTCCAAACTTGCGATACGCACACGCACGCTCGAACCGACCTCGAACCATCTTTGCCTCGTCGGAACAGAAACTAGATCCTGAGAGCCGGGAGTATTAAAAACTCGTAAAAGTGGAGGTGCCTCACACAGTCCCCCTCTGAAGATCCATTTACCTCAATTGCAGTCGTTTATCGATTGGGTAAGGTCGAGAGCGTGTGGCAAGGTGTATATTTATCTAACGCAACCACTTTTACGCACCCCGGACTTGTGCCCCGGATCGTGTCCTGACAGGCGTTTTGAGTATGTGACGTACGATCTTCCTAGCCGTACGATTATCGCCTCTGCAGAGATTGTCTCGAGAAAAGCGACAGCTGAGAGAACTTGGGTGGATACCAGTTTTTCCTCGCCTATCTTGGCGAATGTGTCAATAATCATTCCGTCGAGGTTTATTATTTAATGCACTTAGCTCATTAGAGTCGAACTAAGGGCGGACGTTGGAGTCAACGTCGCAACGAACTGAGATTCATTGGTGATACTGATGCTGATGGTTATGATACTTGGGTGCAGCATAACCATCACTGGGTCACTTGTTTGATCCAGCGTTCAGTTCCGTACCAGACGACCGACGGCAACCGGAAATGAGCCATATGTAAATGAACTCATCGCACAAGAATGTCTCCTGCGGTTGTGCGGCTGCTGAACAACATCACCAAGTATCTTGCCATTTTATGATGCTTGCTAGCAGCAGCCTAGAACATGCCAGTAAATCCACCAAGAATGCACCCGACGACGGCTTAATGGTCAGTGAGCGCTCGTAAAATCTCTCTGTCTGTGTGTGCGTGTGTTTATGTGAAATTGGGTGGCAAAAATCGCTTCCTTCCCATAGCAGGTCCCTAAGGTCGATGAGTTCACCGGCCCATCATCACGTGCGGAATCGAATGTGTCTTTTACATTAGCTCTCGGAAGAAACCGTGCAACAAGATGTGCTGGCCCTTCCTGACCCAGAATCGAAGTGGTCGGACAGGAAATTACTTACTTGGTTCGACTTCGAGGAAACACGAGCTGCTTGGCACTCCATTGTTCACGGCCGGGTGTAGCGGCCGTCCCCACAACTGTAGGAGGAAAATAGGCATCACATTCCATTATGATGCTTTCCCGATAAACGAACCACGCATGATTCCCTCGGTCTGATCCGGTTGATGGATGAAGCAACAGTCGTCGCCTGCTGCCAGGATGTACTGTTTGGTTGAATGCCAGGAATCGCAAACTCACCGAGCGTGTTGTGTGGGAAAGGAAGTGCCAGGAAGTTTGCTCGTTGGGGTTTTAAGTTGAGGCCGGTTTCCGTTTACTTGACGCTCACGAGGCTTTTACTGAAAGAGAATTTTCAGCCTTTCCAGGCAGTCGTTCCATTTCGATGAATTCCTAGACATGGATAGCATACCTGGGTTTAATGTTATTTATTGGCAAGTGAACGGTAAACAAGTTCTTAGAAGATGGTAATCTAAAGCATTGTTTGGATTCCGTAATGCAATTAAACTCATAATATGCAAATGGGTAATATGCAACTATTGGAAAATGTGTTTCCAAATAATAATGGTTATCCTTGCTTATTTAATTTTATTTATGTTATAAATGAAGTGTCTATTTGATTAAAACAATTTGATTAAAACAATTGCGAAACATAAGCAATTGTTTTATTTTATACAAACATTTTTTATTTCTCTTTTTTTTTGTTCTAAAACTAAAATAACTTGTTTCGTTCTAGAACTAAACGAAGCAGACTTGATTCAAAGATTATATTTGAATCAAGTCTCCTTTGTTTTTTTTTATGTACTGTATTGCGATATTTTTACGTCCACCGTTTACCTTGCAAAACGAACCCCCTGCCGAAGGTGAAAATCAAAAGCGAAAACGGTTGCACAAAAGAGTATGTTGGCAGCGAACGTACAATCATCAACACCGCACGGTGACACGACGGTGATGGTGGGTATGAAATCCAGATAAAATACATAAACGATGTACATCGCCCGTTCAAAGCTGTCGATGCTGGCCCGAGGTGTCGCACAGATAGGAGAGAGTAAAGAAAAAAGCGTACAGTTTTTTTTGTTCACCCGCTGCGGGACACAATCATTGTACGGACAATGAGTGCGGGATGATAAATTGCATGACAACACTGTATGATCCATGTGCATTAAAATGCAGAGCCTTTACAATGAGGTGTTGGGCTCGGATGTAGAAAAAAAAAAGAAATCCCTACGTGTGTGTGTGTATGAATAAAAATGCGCACCGATTTGGGCGGCGAGGTCACTATTTCGCGATATGCTATCCGTGTTTTCTTTCACTGTCCGTTTATCTGTGTCTGCCCCGTGCAGACAGGCAAGCAGGCGAGCCCTAAAGCTCGATTATTATGATACACCGTCCGAATACGACGCAAAAACACGCTGTGCTGTGGCCACTGTTGAGCGAACCCATAAAAGGCCTGCTACTGGAGCTGCCGCGACTCCATGCCAAGGACGCGCGGCATACGATAGTGCATAAATTTTTACGATATGAGAAACAGATTGGTCGTAAATAAATTCCTAATGCCCGACCGGGATCGATCGATTGATCGTGGTGTGATGGTTCTGTCTCTTTCGGTGCGTTCCAGCCGTGCGGATAACTCTTACTCACGTCGGCTTCTAAGCAGAGGAAAAGCAAATACGGCACGGCCATATGCCGTGTAATGTTGTTTGGCGTTGGATTTGTGGGTTCAAAAGCCAAGGGCCGGAGCGACGTGGGCGCCGGAGATCGTTAGGGTATGTTTATAGTGACACTAATGCTAAATGATTTCCATCGATTGTTGTGTGCTGCTGGGCGGGTTGGTTGTGTAGAGGAAATCAGATCCAAGCCGATTTGCTCTCCTGCTGGGTCGGGAAAGTTTGAAGAAATGACTGAAGAGAAGGAAGGTTGGTAGGTCAGTAGGTTGCTTTGATGACATTGCATCATTTAGTTAGGGCAAGTACAGAGGTTTTTTTTGGAATTCAGTGCGCAAGTGACACATCGAAAAGTGGTTGAAGACAACTTTGTTATTTTCTTTTTCTTTTGTTCATATAAAAGCCAATAGCTGATTAGGTTTATTGATGAAAACTAATTCCATTTGGATAAATTATTTAACCAATTATAATTTATATTAAAAATAAATTATTTTTAATTTATTATTTAACATGTGATTCGTAAGCCTAATTGGTGTTGTTTTAAATGATAATTAAATATACTTTTTCCATTTTAAAAATCGTTTAAAATATTGATAATCGAGACAACATACATAAAAAAGAAATAATCGATTCGTATCATTTTCCAAAACAATAAACTGTAGGACTTATTTAAAAGTCATCAAACCAACCAAATACATTTTAAAGTAACTTTAATCTCCTCATAAACTTTAAACTTCCTTCATACCAACATAGAATGTATCGTTATTGGTGTGTTTTTTGTGCATTTAATCTCCTCTGATCGTCATCCATTGAACATGCCCGCTCTACCCCGTCCAGTGAATTTTTCATTCCACTTAAACATCGAAAAAGTGCCTCGCAACTAAAGTGCATCAATTCCACACGTTCACTCACAGGCAGCAGCAGTAGCAAGGCGTCACACATGAGGTAGGCTTTATGATGGCAATTAAACTTCACCACTACGCTCGCTCTGCACACCTCATGCAGCTTGCGTGAACTTTATTGTTTGTGTTAGCAGCCAGCTTAGCAGGACGCTCCGAGCTGGCCGGTGAGGTGGAAAAAAAAAACTCCTTTTGCAATCGGTCTGCTTTTGGGTGAACACACAGACACACCACTCTGCTCTATACTCCATCGGGCAGGCACATTGTGTCCAGAAAACCCGCACGATTGTACCTCAAACACGAACAAGTGCAGTTTGTAAAAACTCGTAACCATTCAACTCGAGTAGTGCAGTGGATGAGCTTAAGCGAGAAAGAAAAAGAAAGACAGAGAAAGAGAGAACGAGAGACACACACGGAGCAAACGGGATCGTAAAAAGTGTAGCTTCAAAATTAGATTTCAACTTAAAACCCACCCTAGAGTCGGTCCTGTCGGTCGGCGACGGAGGGTGGAAAGGATTTACAGACAGGGTAAGCCCGCGGATTCATCGTGCCACTGGACACGGTACAAAGTTGGTCTAAGGGACGAAATTCGTTCACTTCTCGGTACACAGGACATGCCACCGAAGGTGTCCTTTACCGTGCGAAAGCCTTGTGTTGCTTTTAATCCGAACGATTTCGACATTTCACACCTCACTCTCTCTCACACATACACACAGGTGGCATTGTTTGGCAAACTTCCCCGACTGTCGCTACAAAGGCTGCGTTTTTTCGTGTCTGGCTTTTGCTGTGAAAGATTCGCACGTCAATCCAGTCACCCTCGGCTGTAGTGCCAGTGGGGTTGGAATTAAAAATTTAAATTCTACCAGCAAAAGTTCCCAGTGCTCAGGTGATTGTTTTTATCCGAAAGATGAGTAGTGAAAAAGACGGCATGCCTAAAACATTATTTTTTCTCATCGTGTAATGTTATTTTAACTCTCTTCTCTTCATCTGCCCTGCTCATGGTCTATTATACAATGTTATAGGCACGAGGCAGCAGTAATCAAAGGAGTACCAACGTTAAAAGGCTCAAGCACCTTTTGCTTCAGCAGGAGTTTAAAATACAACTCCAATTCGTTATAACATTTTAGTTGTTTATACTTTTTATTTTTTAAATTTTGCCTCAGAAAATGCTCCTGAGATGTTCTTTAAAAAGATAAAACTATGTAATGTATTTGGCATCAACTCCACTGCACAGTGTGATCGCAAGGTAATTGCAATTATTAGTCCCATACGGTCGGTCGATTTCGAGAAGATTGACTGTCGGCTACTGGGATTATTGAGGCTGCCGGGCTGCTCAACCGAGCACGTGTTTCTGCTGCTAACTGGCCAATGTGGTAACATGCTTAAAAAGACGATTGCCTCTCCGTCCGAATGGAAGATTTATTGACCGGTTGATTAATTCACCACCGGCACGACACGGCGAGTTGGAAAAGCTCTGCAGCCGAACGCTGGTACAAGTGAAATGCACAAAGATGCACCTCAGTTCATCCATTCTGTGTTTATGTTTTGCCTTCGCAGTGCACGGGGCAACGATTGATCGTTTCGGTGGAGGGGACGCCACCGGCGGATCCTTGTCATGACGGCGAGTGTAAAGGATCATCGTTAGAGCTACCCGGAGAAAAGTGGCCACTTTACCGCAAGACGGACGCCGGCGTGGATGTGATTTATGAAGCTGTCGAGTTCGCCTTACGGATGATGGTGCATACTTTGTTCTAATTTTGTGTGGTTAAAGGGAAATCGGTTAGAGCAGGGAAGGAAGGTCGAGGACGCAGAAGAGTTTCATCTTCAAGAGCCCAAGTGATATCGACCTGTTCGGGAGAGGTAATGTAGGGCACGGTTTTCGGGCTTTATTTTTGTCGGCTGTTTTGTGATTTGGTACACAGACACCAACGACCATGTGTCCACCGAGCAAAAGCACTTATGGCAGGCATAGTTTCATGGTTTCCATAAATTAATTTAAAAATAGCTGCTCTTGAAATGTGGCTGCCGGCTTCCCTTCCACCCGACAACCGAAGAGTGCAATTTCGCTCTCCATGCTGCGCATTCCATCGTTCTACCCCCAATCAACCCCACGCGTACGGTATTTTCATTTCATTAAAACATACTTTCAGAAATCAAGCAAAATAGCTAATGGTTACCCACCGCTTCTTTTCCCGCCGCTCGGTTTCCCCCGCAGGGCAGAAATAGTTCCGTGGTTTAATTAGTGCGTGTGCAGGCTCCACTACAAACCCTCGCCGTACAAATCGGTCGGGCCGGGTAGTCTGTGACCTAAATCCGGCTTGGAATGGAATTTCATTTTCAGTTTCGCACTCGCCCTGTCTCGCTTTGCCGCGCGAGTTATCCGATGCAAATTGACATCTAATCCTGTGGGGCTACACGGTTGTTTGGTGGTTAAATGCCACCAAATCCACCTCGAATGTGTGCAGCACGTATCTTGGGCCACATATGCGGGCAGCCGGCATGACTCACGATCCCGGGGTGGCTCAGCGATAGCCCGGGGGCCATTTGTTGATTGTGGCGGTGGTTTGATTTCTTTTCAACGCCTCTCCCTTTCTTTTTTGTCCCATACGGGTTTGTGGTTTCCCCCGAAATGACCTCCCCAGATGCCGGTGCATTGGGAGGGGTGAAGAAACACGCTCGGAAACTTTATCCCAAACGTGGGTCTCGTGTTCGAACCACGCGAGTCTACCGACACGATCGGCTTAAAAACTTTGGCGTTAACAACACCGAACCTGACAGAACTTGTTTAATGCGGTCATAAAATCTATTTGTAAACACGATCATTCCGGCAAGACGCACTTTTTTTTGCTGGTGAACAGAGTGTGAATGAGGTTGGTTTTTTTTTATTACCGCGCTGTGCGAAATGTTTCAAATTCATTTTAAAATTACATTATGAACTGGATCTGTATTATTTTTTTTCGCATGTTGCAAGAGATTGAGTGAAAATCTTATCGGTACAAATGGATTAGTATAGTAGTCACTATTTTATTATTATTGCTTTATTAGCTTTTAAATGGAATTCAAAAATGGATTTTATTTTTTTTTTATTCCGATATTTGTTTTTAACATTCGATGAGGAGGCATATTTCATGCTATCCAAAATCCTTTACATTATATACATCGATTAGTTACAATATGACACATGCAATATTTCGGTCACCTTCAAATAGTAATTTTTTCTTAATTTAAACGACACTTTTATTTATATGTTGTAAAAAATAATCTTAAATAAATAATAAAAGTTGAATTAAACAGTCGGCTAGAGCATTTGTTTTGCAAAAACAAAAAAAAACCGGCTTATTCCGAAACAATCTAGTTCGGGGCAAGATTTATGTGCTGCGATTTGGTAATATGCCGCGAAATACATTGTACGCACATTTGTAGAACAACACACGTGTAAAGGATTAGATGCGGCTCTAGACTGGTTTAGCTTTTAGTGTTGTGAATTTTTTTTTCGCTAGTAATTCCTTTTTTTGGGCCTCTCCCATTGCCTTCTTGTTCCTAATTCTTACCGGCAATGCGATACGTGTTAGCAAATGTGTCACTTGGTTACACATCCTCATCCCGCCTTCCGCCGGCACCCTGCTTCTAATCCACATCACGGTGCCATGTGTGCATGTTGAGCAACGTGGAAAAATGTTGTCTTTTCGTTGCTCGTTGCTCACCGCCGGATGTGACACCTTCTCACGACGCTCGCTCGGGAGCCTGGGCTAATAGTTTGCGAAAATGGCGCATGATGTGCGTACGCCCATCAAAGCAACCGTTAGGAGAGAGGGGAAGGAGGTGAAAGGTACGCAAATGATGCGGCAGAAACGGCCTGTCTGCCTCTTTTCGTCGTTTGCCGGAATTATTAATTAGTAAACCGGCGAAAAATTGGTGGCGAAATTTATTTTTACGCACCGGCAACTGTTGCTGGGGTGGTTTATTTTTATTTATTATTTTTTTATCATGCTTGGCACCCGCTTCCCAACTGCGCTGTTGGTAGACATGGATACATTCTGTCCGGATGGAATCAAATCCGGTCGGACACGCACGATGCTTTATGTTTTTGGGCAGGGGGTCGTCCCGTGGCGATGTTTTGAAAATGTTTTGACGCCACCGCGTGCCAAATGCGTGTAAATATGGGTCTGTGCGAAAAGTGCGATTTTGTCTCACGCATGCAGCTAATGAAGAGAGAGAGAGAGTTTGTAAGAAGAGGAAAAATCACGTTTTTTTATAAAAATAATTAAAATTTTGCTGTTTCATGTTTCGTGAGTTATGATGCTGTAAAATAATTTATGTTAAATGTTTTACAAAACAACAAATGCTCCACTTCGTGTCCTTTTTTTTCTCTCAATTTACCATTTCCAATCGCTTTTCGTTTGTTTTACTCTATATCATCTTCAATGACAAATTTATTCGTTCCTAAGCCGTTAGACAAAGTTAGCGTCGGAATGATTTACGTCCCTCTCGCTCGCCCTTCTTCACTATCAGCCGAAATGTCTCGCATGATGAAGTGGTTCCTGTGGTGCTGGGCAAAGTCAAACGGCACCGAAAGGCGCATAATAGTCACCAACGACGCACAACGCGTGTTTTGGGGCTGCCCGCTTGACAGTTAGTATCACGCACGAAGATTGCGAAGATTATAAAATATTCGTCACTTTGTATGTCATAAATTGTGCCACTTATTTTTGGAACGCGGCAGACTTTCATCGGTCGCGATTTTCCCGACCGTGTGGCGGAGGACGTAGTGATGTGTGTGGAATTTCCATCCGTCGGCCGAAACAAAACACCCGAGAAGAACAGTACCCCGGGTCCCCCCGTCCCTTCGGATCGGGATCGATGACAAGTTTCGGTCGTTTTCGTCATCGTTTGTTGGTCCCGTCGTCGCAATCTTAGCCACGTCGGGGAAGTTGGCCGATGCAATGACGTGACGACACGATTCGGGGAGCTCGGTGGGGAGGTTGCGGCAGGGCAGGGTAAACTATCTCGAAACAAATCAATCAGCTGTCAGCTGTGGGTACGATCTGAGCGAACGAACGTTCAAATCACTGTCAGTGTAAATGTCACTTTGCCTCTAACGAAGGTTTTTTTTGTGTATTTGCTTCTTCTTCATCGACAAACCGTTTTCGCACACATGCTCCTTGCGGTGGCGATCGATTTCGGCCGGTTGCGGGCAGACCCGCCCGGGCGGGAATGGGAAAACTCCAATTTGTGGCGGTCCTTAGATCAGGGAGTGGACCGGCGGGCGGTCGCAAAAGAAACACCCCACATTTGGTGCCTCCACCCGGGTGACACATAATCTATCGTTAGGTGGCCGATAATCGACGTTCTCGAAGAGAAAAGGTCAACCGATGGGAAAGACGAGTGAAGAAAAACCACAATGTGGAATGAAATGTGTAAAAAAATAAAGCGTATTTTTGGTCGATGGTCAAGACGGTCGATCGGTCGAGTGATTTGAAATGGTTTCGGCTCTTGGTATGGTTGGAATCAAGTAGAATCAGGAGCATGAAGACAAATTCTCCATGTTGTGGGTCAGGTTGCTATTTTTTTGTTGCGATTAAACCAGTGCCACCTATGGGTGACAAATTGAATTTTATTTTGCTTTATTATTAAGGATTAGGAATTCTATTAGATTGTGCTACTAGTCAGTCATGACTGACGTAAATGAATCCAAAAGGCAAAAGGCTCTAAAGCAAATATAATTTTAGATATTTTGACCCGAATTTTTTGAATACTAATAATAAAACTGTTATCTTAAAAACATGGATAAAATCATTTTTTTGTTGTTCAATGTTTAGCAATATGAAACAAAACTATATCAGTTGCATGTTTTGAGGTATATTTATTTAAATTAAAAAAATCATAGTTTTATATGATGATCTCCTTATAGTGACGGACCTAAAGTGTGCTACGGACTCTTGGATACTATCACATTAGCAGGCGTGAAAGTATATGACAATTGTTGTACTGAACTTTTTTTCTCTATTGGACAGAGTATTTAGAGCATTTACAAATGTATGCAAATTCACGTTGTATGTTTCGTGAATGGTTAATTGCACATGCATGTCATTAAAATATGCCTATTTCGATTGCAAAAACATTATTTTTATCTCACCACTCCAGATCTCCTGCTCGCGTGCAACGACTCCGCTTTCCGCTGCAAAATGTCACCCATCGAACGACGCACGTGAGCGTGAAGCCTGCCAAAATCCACGCCACACTTAACATAGATATCATCGTACACGACAACTCGCCTTAGTTTCGAGCCCACAAACACGAAAAAAGCAGTTGTTAGGTTCAAAAAGTCACAACATACGCGGATGGTGTAGTTGTTTGACATTTACAATTTGCTCTCGGTTAGGGTTTCGTTCGCGATAGCCTAATCATGCGCAAGCCTCGGCACCCGGTGCGTTTAAAAGCCAGAACAACCCAGCCGACCCCGGGTCGAAGGCCGTGCTAGAGGAATGCAATCGGTGCAGCAGCAGCAGCAGCAACACCATGATGTCATGTTACGTTTTGTGTGAACGAGCTTTTTCCTCCCTGCTGTGACCGAAATGGGTTAAAATTATGCAAAATTTCACGCTTGTTAGGTGGAGTGAACCCGGCGTAGCAGGCGCAAGCGTGTCGTGTAGCGTGTTTGCGGGAAGAGAAGGAGTAAAAAAACTGTTTTAATAGCATTTTGTGGGAACAAGTGGAGCTCGCGTTCGTGATGGCGAGTGCAACCTCACATGTTCGCGAGCTTGGGGAGGATAGTAAAAAAAATATTATTACAGCACACACCATTACATCGGTTTCGCGTGAAGTGAAAATTTGTTTAAAATATAAAAAGTAGGAGATCAACAAATGCAAAGGCAGCCTAAACAGTTAATCGGTTCTCAAGTTGACTCATGATTTCAACAAGTATTGGAAAAATTCAGCTTTTTCGTATTAACATCTTTGAAAGCGAAAACAAAAAAGCAAACACACAGCCCTTGCGAAAACGTTTGGCCTGCTTTCGTGTGGATTTTTCGGTGGATTAGGTGTATTGTTACCGTGGAGTTAAGTGATTGCAAACGACGATGCTCAGAGGTTGGGGTGATTGCGATGGAAAGGTTCTCCCCTGTCGGACACCGTGCAGCAGCATACTAGATAATTAGTAACGGACGAGGTGGGGTGACTGAAACCACCGAGCATGGATCGTGCGGTCGCCCTGGTAGTACCGGTGCGGTGGTAATAGGCTTTCAATGTGATCCCTTTAACGGATGCCTAGCGGTGGCTAGTTAGGATATGGAAAAACGGCTTACAAAGCAGCTACAAATGGATTATTGGCGATGGGTATGTGTGTGTGTGAGCTGTGTGAACGGGGCGGAAGGTTGTGGTTAGCTAATTGGTTGCTCTAACGATGAGGCAGTGTTCGGTGAATTACATGATTGAGGTGTAAGCTTTTGCCGAAAGGTACCGTCGTGTTTGCATTATTTATCAGGATTGAGAGTGAAAATATTTAAATATATTTGCAATATTCAAAATTGATAAACAGCGTTTATAAGTATAAAGTATATTAAAGAATAAAGTATATTAAATTTGTACGAAATAATTTGAGCAATTATGCAATCATTCAATTCAATGATGTACAAATTAAAACTATTTTCCCGCAAATTAAAACTATTATAAATTATGCTCATATGATTTTTTTTCTAAGCTTACTATTCCTTTTTGTATCTCGTTTGAAATAACATACCGCAAATGTTGCGTTACCACAACCCATCGCGGTCGATCTTTGCATCCCGGCAGCGCCAAGGTGATCGAAAACCCTCGGTCCATGAATCGCAAATGTCACTGGTGATAAAATATTTAACGCTCCATTATCAGCGCCAAAGGCGTAAAGAATGAAGTTTTCCATTCGATTTCACCCGAAGCACCAAACACCTCTCGATAAGACGGACAGGAGAAGTTGGGCCACCAAAGTTGGGAAGAAGAAGAAAAAAAACAAGAAATCTACCAAATTACGTGACCGAACGGAAGTGAGCGATCGAGCTGAACAAAAAGTTCGTTTTTGCCGCTTGCAACCAACGCCATGTGACACAGCACTAAAGTTATGTTAATTCGGTCCGACTGCGACCCGGTGTCGGAGCTTTCCCAAAGCCCCACGGCTAATCAAACGGAACGGCGGCCCCATCGCCCGGGACCGGAAGGAGTGTTGTGTAAAATGTAAATTTCGGTCAGGAAAAAAAACCACAAACCGATCTTGCAACCCGTTCGGGTTGCATAGACGGAAGTGTGTGTTTTTGTACCGTGTTCCTCAAATTATACTACGCGAGATTGCCATAAAACGATTTTTGATATGCACGATAAGTTAAAGTTTTTTTTTTCAATCCCATTGGATGGGAAATGTCAAACATGTTTTTATTTTTTTTCCCTGGAGTTGTTTTGGAGACTATTTAAAAGTAGTAGAAATCTGCAAATGGTGTAACGACTTTACTCGAAACCAATTTCAATGGTTGCTCTGACCGGTTTCGGTCGATGACGAATAGGCGGCTGGTTGCAGAGGGTGGGATGGAAAAACCTTTGGAAAAGTGCGCCGTAGCCGAGCTGCAGAAAACTACTGCCGCCTCTATGCGCGCCCCTACACACATCGTCTACGATGGAAAATGGTGGAAATTTATTAATAAACACGCAATGTCGCGCAGCGTGGTTGCGGCAGTAGCAGCAGTAGCCTTTTTCAACAACCGAAACAACAATTCGGTAGGTGGTGGGGTGGTGCTCTAATAGCAGCGTGTGTGTGTTTTTCCTCCACAAAACATTCCCATCTCACCTTTCGGGCGCATTGGAGCTCCGTAATAGAAAGAAAAATCTCAACCCACCCGGTCAAAAGTCATCTAGTGAAGAAGTGAACGACAAAAAGAAACAAACATGCCGCTCTGGAGTCTAGAGCCCGGCGCATGGCATGGTGGAAAAGCATGGGGCAGCACAAAATCAGGTCACTTTTTGATATCGCTACCAGCAGTGGAGGTTGCGGGTGGGAAACATTGGGTGGGGGAAAATATTTATGCACAAATGTTAATGAACCGTGCAACGCGTTGGAAGCACGGGTCTCCATGCATGCCGTGAAGGGGTCGGGTTTGTTATGAGAAAAAAGTAAAACGAAAACAGGGAGCAATATTACTAACACCACCAGCGTGCTAGCGATCGGCACTACTACGCAACGGCCGGTCCGTTGCGGTGAAAATTCGTCCATGTCGTGACGTCAGAGAAGGTGAGGAAAGATACGTACGGCTTTCCCCTAAGGCAAGGACGACGTAGCCGATGTGTTCCGGAATTATAAGAACACTGTCGCCGGTGGAGCTGTTTGCATTTTGTGGCAGATTTTGTTTTGTTTTTTTTTTGTAACTTTCGAGAGGATTTAGCATATTGTTATCCCGCGCTACGGTTTGTGATAGAGAAATGGCCCTGGAACGAAGTAAACAAGGGATGATAAATGCGGAACAGAATTTACGCAGTCAATTTTAGGAACAATATGTCACCGTTTTACAATAGATTTGATGATTGAAATTATTGTTGAAAATTGTTGTAAATAATTTCCTAAATCGAAGAGATCTGATTGGTGTCAAAATTCTTTCGAACTTTGTTGGCAATTATTTTCGTCGTGTTATTTACGATTTCGTCTTTTTATTTGGTTCACAGGAGAATTCAATCAAAGAAAACGAGTGTCTTAGTTAATTTGACAACCTAGCTAAACAATTTTAATCGAGTTTCTTTCACATTAGTCGGAGGCTTCATTACTTGCGGATGCTTGTATCAAATTTATTCAAAGATGACAAACGATAAGCTTTTTTTTTCTTCTAAAGCTATCATTCCCAATATCTCTTGATTAAATTTGACAGCTTCTCCATAAATATAACCTTCTCATCGACATAATTTTGCTCATTTTATCGGCCTGAAGTTTTCTGTGGGACGCAAATCAAAAACGAAAGCCGGTTGTCCTCCCGAAATTAGCCTATCACCCCCTCTGGTCTGACCTTCGGCAATTGTCACCACCTTCTCCGGTTCCTGTCGACGAGCAGGGTGCTCATTTTACCTGGTCGCAAAAGTTTTGATGAATGACAAAAGTTAATTACGGTGACGGGGTGGAGAAATTTGTGCAACGTTTGTGTGTGTGTGTGTTGGTGTGAGCGTGCGTGTGCGCAGCACACCGGTCGCTGACATTTTAGTGGCAGGAAGATTAATTGGTATGTCACTCGCCGTCAGCCACCGATACCGCGTCTGCGAGCGCAGGGATGGGTGAGAATTGATTGGAAGAAAAACCAACGACGGCGGTAAAATTCGGTCAACCAGTCAGTTTGAATTAGCGTTTTATGGTCGGTTCGCTTCCGGGATGGCTCAAAAAAAAAACACACACACACACACACACCGGTTTGTCCGGAAAAGAGATGCACATTTTGACCGCGCTCGCGATCGCGCACTTTCGCTTTCGTTGCCACGTTTTCATAGCGGAGTGTCAGTTTCGCTAATGGTCCCACCGTCAGAGTTCAACATGAGGGTTAATGGTTCGTTTAAAAAGTAATTTAAGCCATGTACGACGGCGCGTACGGCACCGGACAAACGTGACGTGGGTATCGGTTCTGCCGGAGGGTGGTGGTGTTGGTGATGACGCTCTGCACGTGTCGATGTTGACAAGTGTCGTCTAAAAGGTGCTAATGTATCAACGTATACCGGGAGTGACAGTTCGGCGTTTGGATGTGAGTAGATAAATACGGCAAAATTATGATTATTTGCCGTCGTTAGTAATTAACTTTGGTGGTAATAACATATTTTTAAGTAAAAAAGAAAAAAAGCTATTCGTGCGTCGGCCGGGAATCGAACCCGGATCAACTGCTTGGAAGGCAACTATGCTGACCATTACACCACCGACGCTTGTGAGAGATGCTTTGGGTTTACCAATTTTGATACGATTGTTTGCGGCTAAAGCTTAATCGCTTTATCGTCTTGATACAACTTAAAAAGTTTTCTTTCGTTTTTATTGTACAGATGTTTACAGACAATAAGCGAATCAACGATCTACAGAGTATAGCGTACATCTTACTGGAAGCGTAATTATTCCACTTCTCATTATTTGCCGACTCGGTTTCTCTCCTATCCCACGTCATCCCAATTCAAACGCGCTAATTAGCGACGGTTTGTTGCGACACCCGCGGCAGCCTTCTCTTCTCGTCCGATCAAGTTCAAGCTTACCGCTCGGAAGCTGTGAAAGTGACCACCTCACTACACCGCCCCAACCCCATCGTAAATGTAAACAACCGTAATTAAAGAAATGCTCCCGCGAGGGGTTCCGTTTTGTTTCGGTTGCCGGAAAATGAACGTATGCCTTTTAATTAAGTAACATTAACGCACGCGCGTATATGTGAGTGTGTGCATGTATGATCGCAGACTGCACGCAAATTGGTGCGGAAAGAAGAACGTAAAACAAACGTGTATCTTACAACACACCGTCTCGGCGGCACGAAACTGTCTCGCGTCTTGCCCACTTCCGAAAACACTGCCAACAACACCGGTTGCGGGGAGGCTTTCAGTGTCATTGATTGCGATCTGAAAGCTTTTGCGATCGAGAGATGCTTGCGCGGAGTTAGCCCGCGTTTGCTGGTACACTAATACACGCGCGAGTGTTACCTTCGCCGCAGGAGCTTACCATATGGTGGCTGTGCGAGCGAACCCAACGCATGTATGGGTGCGATGGTTGCGAATTCGATCAGTTGTCATGCGCTGAGTATGACACAGCCGTTCGTGCACGATACTGACAGAACGCTGCGTTAGTGTATGGCGGTGACCCTGGTGGCTGCCTTTTGCTGGCTGCCGTTTGGGAGACATTGAGCGGCACGGGTTAGGGGTTAGGGTCAGTCGAAAATCCGATGCGCTGCTGGAATCTGGCTACTAATCAAGTTAGTGTGTCGGTGAAGAAGTGAACGTACCAATCTGTGCCTGATCTTGATCGGGCGCTGCGGGTAGATCTTGTGATCATCTTGAGGGCTGTCAGGGCCAGTGCTGAAGCTCGATGTTGTTGGAATGCTAGAAGGTGTTGCAAAGAGAGGTGAATTTCAAAAGACACCTTGCCTTGCAGTGCATATGCGCATGTCTTCATATCTATTGGAAGAGTGTACGTCAGTAATCAAATCCAAACACTTCGCGGGTTGCGAACTTCGCCCAAACCTCGTCCGCAACAACATGGCGCCGCGGTCCAGCGGACGCCGAACAGTGACCAAAAATGTAAACAAAAGAAAGGTCAATAATAATGATCGATTAATAAAAACATGAATCAAGCGCAGTTCACCTTGAACTGGAACTGGTCCGTGCAGTAGTGTAGGGACGTACGTACGTACGGTCGCCAGCCCGCCCCGTCCCTTTCCGACGGTTCTCGCCAGCCCCGTTCACTCTCGCCTTACGCAATAAGGTCTATCGGGCCGCGCTGCACCACTCACAGCTGTGCGACGGGGTGCAACAACGGCCTGGCCACCATGTGCTGGGCCCGCTTGCGGAGAGATTGTTCGCCAGAAATGGACGCTGCCCAGGTCTCCCTTTCGAACGCGCCGGAACGCTCGGTGGCACCATCCTTAATGCCTTCCTTACCGTCTGCTGGGTGCGTTTGGCTCGAGCTTGATTGGATCTTGTTTTTTGTTTCTGCTACGACCGTTCGATCGCGCGGAGTCGATTTCGTGCGTCGGTACAGTTTTACTTCGCAAGAAAGAAAACGCGTCTACTAGCAGGACACGTTTCGAACGTCCGCATGATACATCATTTTCTGCCGGTCTGCAAGTAGCAGGACAAGTAGGTAAAGAAATGCACAAAAATCGAACCTCCACAGGACATACACACGTGAATTAACCGTAATTACGAGCCGCTTTGCTGGCAATTTGCCGTCGCCACTGATGAGCGACATAATTCATGCGAGGTTTTTAAGTTCGACCAACAACAAAAAATCAAACAAATCATGTCAACCACCTTCTTCGCAGGTCTCACTCATACTCACACTGTCTCTGTGTTTTGTGCTCTTAATTGCAGATTATTTTGACGACAAAGCTGCTAATTCGACGGAAATCGGCTCTTCATCTACACCTGTGTCCTCGCGGGGTGTCCGTTCGGTGTCGTAGTGTATTGGTGTAGTTGCAAGTTCATGCGTGTGGAACCAGTGCTTTAGTGGTGACAAGCTCCGACATGCCCAACGTAGCAGCCGTTGAAATGATGATGTCGGAACAACTTGAGGTTCTGTGCGTGGAGCAGCATCTTCTCCAGATGACGACGGTGTGCGGTGTCCGTGAGTGAAAGTGAAAGCACGGTACGTACGTGCACAGAGGAAAGAATCTCCGGAGTTGTTGGTGGTACACTTATGTGGTCGCCGTAGCGCGCCGTGTGTATGTGAGTGTTTGTGTGCGCACGCGAGCACGCGCATGTGTCAGTGACCAGTGGTGAGAAGGCATGGCTATACGAATTATCAACCATCAGCCGGTGGTGAAGGGCCACGTGGTGTTGGTGCTGCTGGTGCTGCTGCTGTTCCAAACCTGCTGCCGTCACCGGGCGCACGGGCTCACGCCGACGGCACAGACGACCGGCCAGACGAAGATCATGCTGAAGGAGAGCCTGCTGATACCGTCGATGGACCCGGAGAAGGAGGCCAAGGCGATGTACGAGAAGGCGTTGCAGCAGTACGGCATCTACGGCAAGACGCTGAAGGAGATCTGCAAGGCGTGGGTCTCCCGCGGGTGCCAGTGCACGGGAACCAAAGAAGAGGTGTCGCTCACCTGCCGCGGCATCGGACTCGACGCCATACCGGACGATCTGCCGACGGAGCTCGTCAAACTGTGAGTACCACTGCCTCCGGTGTCAAATAATTATCAATCGCGTGCGTAGAGCTAGTTTCGTTTCGTTTGGACCCGGTCGGTCTTGGATAGTGGAATCTCTCCCGTGAAAGATTGACGGGGTATGTGCACGGTCGAGGTTATCTTGGACCTGGCTGCTATCAGCACGGCTAAACGGAGAGCTGACATGAACTACCTGCACATGGAGATGAACTGTCCGCCGACACACACAAGAAAACATTCGTAACTCGGTCAGATCGATCCGTCTTCTTTCGTAACTTTGCATTGTTGTCCACCGTCCACCGTGTCTCCTTGCATTTGCCCGACTTCTTTATCTGCCCTCTCGTGGGGATGGGAAGATTTGACTAAAGACACTCCCGACCGCGTTCGGCAATTGGTGCCGGATAATAGACTTCCAAAGACGTCGTTGTCGTTTCATTTGGAGAGGGTTGGCCATTTTTGTACCGAAAAAAAAAACGAAGCAGCAAGCAAAACCCGCACCATAACGATCGTCACCATTAGCTCTCGGTTGGCGTGTTTGGAGCCATGTCACCTGGCAGTTGTGTCGTACGTACGGGCGCGCGCGAGACGATGTAACACGTTACACGTTTTACGCCGCTGGTACCGCCGTCGCCGTGATTCACACCGGCGTACAAGACGCGCTTACTGTTCGACCCGCCACGAACAACAATGCAACGAACTCATTTTTCATAATTTCCCACCCAACTTGTCTTGTGGTGGTGTTGGGAGGATGCGGCGGGCTGACTATTTTTATCCAAGACGGCCGAACGGGAGACGGTTTAACCGCTTACCCTCCTGGGCCTGGCGCCTGGATCACCGTCGGCGATGGATGTTTCGGAACGTTTCGGGGTTTCGTTTGACTTGTGCTTAGTCACAGCCAAACATGCATGGGATTTGTCTTCCACGGGGAAGTTAACGTCATACTAAAGACGTCGATCGTGCTGTTGGCAAGCAGCTGATTTGGGATGACGTTACGAATGTTATGCACTAGAGTTATGGATATATGTCCAAACCTAAGAGTTTGGATTCGTCGTCTTTCCGGGGGAATCGTCAGTAAAAGAGATTTGTTAGTTATGAGTTTATTTTCACAATTGGATTTGTTAGGCAATATTTGTTAAATTTAATTTTAATGACTGACTACCATCAACCAGGTTCTGTAGTTTTAACATGAAAAACATCTTCCTTGCAACCATGGATCGGTTTGATTTCAACGAATTTATTTATTGACATTATACCACTCAAAACACTCTCCAACCGGATCTTTTCAAACGGTAAAACGTGACTTCACGCACCGCTACCAATTCGAACCGATCGGCCCAGAAGCCGTTCCATATGGTGGAGTTAGTTTTAATTTCTTCCACCCCTGCGGATCTCTTCCTGTTCTTTCGTGCTCGTCAGTTGTTGCATGTTATTTTAGCGTCTCAAGAAAACACATGCCCACAAGCTTAGTGTCATTCAGTCTTAAAAAAAAAACCCGATGTTTGCAACAAATGTGACGCAAACCTCGCAACACAATACGCGCGTGAGTGTGTGTTGGGGGATAAATAAACATGATTAGCGGGTCATGGCGGCAGGACCAGCTCCGACTCCCAGAGAGACAATTTGCGTTCGCAGCAGGGCGGAATAATAGCGCCGGCATGCTTGGTTACCGCTGTGACAAGAATGTCTAATTTGACGGACTGGTGACCGGGATTGCGAAATGCCTGTATGCGACGCACACACACACGCACACCAAGCCCACCCTCATTGATGCCGAGAATGATTTTGGCTGCTCACCGTCGAGATTCTGAGTTCTGTCCCGTGTGTATATTTATAGCGCACAAGGCTAAAGATACGGTGAGAGAGATCGAGAGAGTCAGAGAGATGAAGGGTAGTTTTCCAACGCATAGAAATGGCCCAGGGAAATATGTGTGTCACGATTCACGATGGGCTTAGTAGACGAAAACTCGCGCGAGCGAGCGTTGTAATGAGGATTGAATGGATTGATATGAGATGTTAATTATATTGTGCCTGACGTTGGGTTTCGCTGACAAGCCAGCCGTTCGACTGCCGAGCAATTAGCTCCCATTATGGGCATCTGCCGTTTCGTTGCTCGTAAATCTTTTCGCAATGTTGCTTCCATATTTCATCGGCCAAGCGCTAGCGGAGGGTAAGAAATGTTTTGAATATTTAGCTTATTAAATCCTCCCAAAAACTGGCGGTTACGCCGTATAACATCAACCTTCTCGTGCGTTTTTTTTCATTCTGAACAGCAAAAAATAATCTTTCAGAATTCGAACCCAACACGTTCCAATCTATTGGGGCGCATATGGATAAACCTCTTACGGTTCTTCATCCGCTTGCTTATTATGATTTGACAACATTCAACATGCTTCTGACACTGTGCAAACAAATCTCGCCTGAAAGCCGCTTTGTAGATTCACCTTACCTCCGTCAAAAACTCCACGTTGCCTTTTCGACGTTCTTGCACCGCAACCCTCTATGGCGGATTCCTTCGAACCGGTCGAGAGGTGGAGCGTTGATATGTTTGCAAAAATGATTGATAGACACCAGCCGGACTGGGTCGACGGGTAGCTGGCATCGTCCATTTCCTTCCGAGATGCAGGTGCCGATGCTTCACGATCTCCGCACGGGTGCGCCGGAACGTAAAGGCTCAATAAATCAAGCCTGAACCGCTCTATCGAGCGCGATCGAACAGGATCGGGTCGGGCAAGAAAAACGCTCCTCACCTTCCCGCACGGTGATGCTGATTCATCGATAGCTTTATTTATCTCGAATTCCAAACCCGAGCGATGGCGGCACACGGCCAAACATAACAATTCATCAAATGAGGCAGCCGCACTACAAATAAGGGCTTCCGTTTCAGTTCGCTCCGCTAATCAGCAGCTGTGCGGAGCCTCCACCTGGGAGCGGAATGGTAGAAAAACACGCCCCAATCGGTGGGGAAAATTCATTACACACATTCTACCGGGCAGCATTCCCGGGCTAGTTGCGGGGCTAGTTCTCTATGCTCCGTGGAATGTGTGTGTGTGGTTGTGACAATTTATTTGAAAAGCAAATGAATTCGAATTGCCCTGCCTGGTTCGGTACGCACGATTGATGCCGGTGTCATTTTTTTTTCGCCCCTCTCTCGCTTCAGTTCCTGAAACAGTGGGAAACTCGATCCCCGTCAGCATATCGCCGGCTATGGAGCGCAAAAATAAAAACACATGGGCGATTGAAACGCCTCGGAATGGGCACGTATTTGATATCGAGATAGATAAATCGACCAATAAGCACCCTCGAAATGGTGGTCTATAAAGCGTCACAACTGGCAACAAAATAAAAAAAAACAGCACGAGTCAACATTCAGCTGCACCGCATCTCGAAATCGAACGCCTTTTTTCGCCCTTGCTTAGGTTTCGCTTTCCTTTTTTTCCACCGTACTCTTTATCGATGGGAACGCCTTATTTCGCTCTAAACCGGTGGATGCCAAGCTGTCGATTTCGTTTCGATGCGGTCCGTTTCGATTGCGCGATTTCGTTCGCAGATGTGTCAAACCCGGACGCAAAGAGAAGTATGGTGCGGAGATGGGAGAGCGTAAAAAATGGAAACCCACATAGACAGCGTTTGTGTGGGCCACCAGAAATGGGCACGTTTTCATTACGTCGTTTATGTTGCAGCGTCCGCGCGATCCGCTCGCCGGCCGCAAACTCCGACTCGGCGCTCGGTGCGTACTTTGCAAAACTGATTTTTTAATTCCGTACTGTTGCTCTGTTTTTTTATGCTCTCGATCATGCTTTTCCCCGCTTCTCCTCGTCTTTATCTCTTTGTGCGCATCGGTGACGGCGCGATAAACTGGTTTTATTAATTAGATACAATAAAGTTGTAAATAAATCAATTTATAATTTCGATTAATATGTTGCGGCGGGTTGTGGGATCGCCGCGATAAGCTTGATTGAGCGCATTGCTGCGGTGTGCGTGCGTGTGCATGCATTATACTTCCCTCTCCCTCCTCCCCCTGCCTCCTCCCGCACTGTCTCCTACATCGGCGACATCGCCGGGTGTTCCAGCGGCATTCCTGTCCAGTTTTTCTTTTTCCTTTCCTTTCCGAACGCTTCCGAAAGCAATGAGGTGTACAAAATGACAGCAAAGAAAAAAAAAATGATCCAATCAACTGACACCGATGCACCACGACTTGGTGGAACTAATCGGAGGTGAAGTGCATTTAATGCGTTTTCTAGCGATCGGCACCGGGATCGACCAAATCCCTTACTCACGCGCGTTCGAAGCGATCGAGCGACAGCTCACGTTTTCGGTAGATCGTGCAGCGTCACGTACCCGCCCTGATGGGTGTGTTTATGATTGACGGTTTTCGATGACTTGCGGCCACGATTACGCCCGGAATTTCAGGGCCGAGCTGGGCCGGACCGGGTGGGACACCCGAGGGACCATTAAACCCAGGGCCGAATCCGCAACTGACACCGGATCGGGGTTTAAGCTGCCGATATTAAAGGCTTTCCTGCGGTGTCAAATTTCGGGAAGTGCGATCATTTGCACAGGCGTGACGTTCTTCGACGGTTTAATAAGCGAACCCATCGCTCGAGTGTTCCTTCCCGAGGACTGGTTTTCACTTGTTTGTTTGCAGTATTATGTGCACCATCTTAAACGATCCCTTAAAAGGCTCACCCGTGGCTCACCGGAAAAGAGAACAATGAAAGCCCGATAACTTGCGGACACTTAATTGCCAGTTTGACATTTAATTGACTGCGGAGCGTGGTATGATTTGTGTCGAATATGTTTCATCCCGACAGGTGCAGGTGTTTCGTACTGTTCGTTTTTTCTGAAGCACGATTATTTGTTGTTGTTAAATCTTTTAAAATTTATTGCACGTTTACCGCATGACACGTGAAGTAAGGGATGGATAAGAAATGGTAACGAAAGTGATCTCGCAACTTTTGTACTCAATCTGTGATGCAGCGATTAAAATAAATTTCGCATTATTTAAACAAATTGATAATCGGTTCATTGAATGTTTAATACAAGCTTGATTGAGTTGTCTTTAAAAGTTATACATTCTTAACAACTTTTTAGTTTCGTGTGTAAGAAATTTCCAGGAGCTTGTTATCTTCATTCCACTTTTTTATAGTTTTTGGAAGATTGTTTGTAAAGATTAAAGAAAAATTTGGAAGAAATAGAGTGCAATTTTAACTTTATTTGATTTTCGAATTTTTATTCCAAAATGTGTAAAAAACATAAAATATATTTGTTGCATTTTTTGTTTTGTTAAAGACCTTTTAAAAAAATATAATTTTAAATCCCTATAACTTCATCTTCGATCATGCTTCCACAATAAACCCCCAATTTATACTTACCATTATTGTAGCATCTGCATTTGCATGAGCTCATCTTACGATTCACGACCGAACCCATTTACTTCACCCATAAACAAACTTTACGGTGGGTAATTTATCACGCTATCTACCACTTGCTGCTGCTCTCATGCACCGCATTAAATCAGAATTTTGGCTAAGAAAACGGGAGCGTGATCGGCAAATTTGCCTGCCGTGCGCGTGATGCACTCCAGCTGGTTCGACCTTTGGCGGTTGGCAAATGGACTCCGTAACTCAACTTCGCACGCTGCATGCGCCCGGGTCCCATCGTACGTTTATTTACGAGCCACTGTCGTGTGACAGATTTTCGGTGCGGACATTACTATAAAGAAATCCGAATTTTGAGTGTGTGATGTTTTTTTTGTTGTATTGTATCTCTCATTCAACTTGTTCCCAACGCACACACAAACGCAAAATACAA
Organism: Anopheles farauti No. 4; assembly: GCA_000956215.1. NCBI lineage: Eukaryota > Metazoa > Arthropoda > Insecta > Diptera > Culicidae > Anopheles > Anopheles farauti No. 4. Next base: position 121,455 of record JXWZ01003905.1, read on the forward strand.
TTTACTGTAATATCTGGCCGGGTTGTGGGTCCCCGTCTTCCCTTCCCAAAATTTTCGTTCGGATGTCATCGAGTCGATGTCAACGATCATCATTACGGGGTCTGAGCATGTCATTACGCAGGCGAACCATTTGCACAACCTCCTCCTGGTGCATCTTTCACGCATTTTTCATCGTTTCCTCCGGGTGAGAAAGGGCGCGACACCAAGTGACACGCTTTTTATGGACCACGAAATGGCACACCAGCAGCAGCAGCAGCAGCAGCGACGGCGCGTATTTTTCGCATTTCTCATTCCGCTGCATCGCCGCGACGCTCTCAATATTATAAATATGTTTTAATGTGCATAATAATTGCACCGGAGTGTACAATAAATTTAAAGCGTTTCCCCGTTCGTGTGTGGAGTCGGCGCGTTGCGTTTTTTTTTATTTGTTACTGCCGGTTGAAATTATTGCACCAGACAAGGACTTCAGTCTGCATCCTGAATGGGAACTCGTTTGTAAAGAGCTTTCCCAGAAGCTTCCCCAGCGCGACCGGAGACAACGGAAGGAGATGAGCACGCACTTCCATTACCGGCACGACAAATGAAGGCTAATGGAGGGATAGAGTGACAATACGAAAAAAAAAACCAACCGGCCACACACTACTTGGGGTTATTAATTGCATCTGATTTTGTCCTCTTTGGTACTCGTCCCACACCCGAAACGGAAGGAGGGCTGCTGTGTCCCGTCTGCTTGGGATCGCTTGATTCATTGAGGGTGTGCCTGTGCGACCAGACACCGGAGGTCTTACCCCTGGAGTGAGACGGGGTTCACCACACCAATCCATTAAAACGTGAACCACCGGCTTTAATTTTACACACAATTTACCTTCCACGGGGTTTTAATTCATTTTTGAAAACCCCATTCCCGATGTGAGTGATTCTATAAATTATGTGCAATTATTATTAATGGAAATATCCGTTTTCGGTCGCGAATTATGGTCGCGATTCGTTCATTTGCGCTGGCACACACTTAAACGAGCCGGACCGGGCCTGGAAGCTAAAATTCCACTTAACGTGGTTTTTTTTTAAATATTTTTTTCGCAAAGAAAGATGAAAGATGCATCACAAAAGAACGTCACGCCCGTGATGGGTAATTAGGAGGTATCGGTGCGATTTATGATTCGATTTTAGCGAACACATGCACTCTGCCTCTCACATGGCTGGACATGATCTACGTCCGATGAGACTGGGCAGCAAAAGCAGTGGGTTCGTTTTAAATTTAATCATATTCCGGCTTGCTGGAGCTGATTGATTTATTTAACGACGTCTCGGCAAATGGACCGATTTGCCATATCGGATAGTGGCTAATAAAAATAAATACCGTCCAGTTTTTCTGCTCGCTCGAAAGGATCCACGATTTATTTCTGCCGCTGCGTGGCTCGCGGTGCATATCGGATAATTGACGGGTATTATAAACTTGTCCCGAACGGAAAGCGATCCTTGGACGATTCGAAATATGGGTCGCCGCGCGGCTGGCATTGTCGTGTCAAGGTGGGTGGGGTGGTTGGGGTGCGGAAGGCGGCTTACCCTATAACCATATGGTCGCTATTACAGACGATGACTTAAGCGTTTTCGAAAGCACCCGTCATAACGATCCAATTTTTTACTACATTATTATCATGCTGGATAAAATTTTCGACGCAATTTCTTCTCGCTACTGTTTAGATTGAAATCGCTTTTCGCTAATGGTTTAAAATAAATTTAACGCATTCTCGCTCGCCCCTCTTCCAGTTGTGCATTCTTTTGTGTAAATCAGCCACAGAAAAAGAAAAAAAAAATACAACAAACTAGCAAGCAGGGAAACGCAAAATTCCTACAAAAAACCATAAATGAGCGAATAAATAAATCAATGAGCCAATAAAACCGTGTGCTGCCGCCAAAAATAAGCCATTACCGCCGGCCGGCCAAATCTATCGACATTTGCGACGTTGATTTCGCATATATACGGACCATACGGGCGCACACGATCGTGGTGAACAAAAAAAAAAAAAACCGAGCACCGAAGGATTTACTGCCCGCTGAACTTATGGTGGTCCCGTCTGGATATTGATTTCAGTTTTATTGCTAATAACCCGTTCTGCGTTTTAGGGAGTCACTCACGCTGTTGCGAAGGAAACAGTGGTCGATAAAGTCAGCACAATTCCATTGACGATTTTTTAGTGTCAGATGAGATTACAGCTGGGTCGTTTGTGTTTTACGTGAAACGAAATTTGAAGAGGACCATCTATAATTTAAGAGGATCGAAGCAAAAGGAATTAATATAAAGACTTCAGTCTTATGTTTTACAATTTTTAACTATGTAATATTTTTTCAAATTTAAATGTGAACTCGCTTGTTTTCTTTTGCAGCACTGCTGTAAAATATAGCTATCGGCCACCATTAAAACCATGATAGCTGCCTACGAATGTGTGGGAGCGATATTTAGTCGCAACAGCAGCATATTGTTCCTCCAGCGCCGATGTTCAAAAAACAGCAAAAACGTGTCTGTCCGAAGTGTGTTTGTTCCGAAAGCTCCGATCGCCCTCGAACAGACGCTAGGGCGACGTTTGCTGGCGATGGCCAAAAGTCAACAAGTTTCCAGACGGCTGACTTGCCGGCTGGCCAGCCGCGCGCAGATAGGAATCGCTGGAAGAAATCGATTCACGTCCCCATGGCCCTATTGGAAAGAAATTAAAGCTGCTCGGTTTTTGCGATGGCGGCGCTGGTGGGCAGATTGTTGCGATGATTAGAATACTGTCTGGTGTGTGGCGGCATATCGTGAGCATTTCGTTTTTGTGCGACCGTAAACGGTCCGTGTACGTGGTACAGATAAAGTGACCAATTTTATACCCTCACATGATGACGGAGCATCACGGTTAAAAACTGTTTGCTGAAATTATAACTTCATCCTGGCAGGGAGAGGACTTGTTGTTGTGCCGGTTGCGTCCCCATCGTGACTGGTGAAACTAATCCCTACTCAGCTTTGCATTTAATGACCGACATGCAAATGTGTTGCCAGCTACACACAGCTATGAATTGGCTCGATGATGTTTTTCTCCATTTTTTTTCTCCTCCCAGTTACGATTTTCCCTATCAACAATCGTTGAAAACACAACTTTCGACCTTTTGTCGAGCGAACGGAGGAACGGAGCACAAACTCAACCCCGTAATCAAACCGTTTTTATGGTCGATCACTTTCACCCCCGTGGGCACTTGATTGAATCCACGCGCAGGATTCCACCTCCTTCGGCACCGTACAAGAAGCTAGCCCGCTGTCTCTGTCGTGGGAAAAACTAATTCCGACCGGCGAAGTACTGTGCCGAGAACGTGAACTGCTCGCCCTAACCTAATTACGCAATAGGAGTTACGAACTTGGGGGTAACTAACAAGCAGGGCAGGGTGTTGGTCACTTGTAGCGAAAGGATGTTCCGGAGCAACATCCGGTTGGCTAGCATTGTGTGGCAGTGTGTGTGTAGGGCTCGTGGAATGTAGGTTAATTTCCTTTTGTACACTCGTATGCACCAGTACCATGCATATTACAACACGGGCGCTGTGGGGATGGCTTGGAGCAGACAGAGGAAGATTGCCTCATCTTCCGTGCGATGATACGCTTTCGATATCCCGGCTGCACCGAGCCAGCGCGAGGATTGCACATCGACAGGATGCACCGACCGCACCGACCTGTCGTCGCCTGGCGAGTCTTTACGAGTTTTAAAGAAACTGCAACTTACTGGCTGGCAGCATCCGAAGAAGCGATTCATTGCAATCGATTCGATGCGCTAAGCCCGGTGGTGTCCTTCTTCAGGAGCTCACACTGCTTTAGAAGCTCCCACCAGGCCAAGGTTTTCTTCGGTTTCGCCTCGGAACCTATCGCACTGACACTGACCGAATTGTGTGCAACCCAAAGCCGAGCGAGATATAAAACGGGATGAAATATAACACTAAAACGCACATAAAAGTTTAATAACAAATGGATTGTCCCCTTCGCTCACCCCGCGGGTGGCCCAAAGGGTTGAACTTTTCACGCTGCTAAGGACACTGCGGGTCGGTGAAAATGATACGAAACGAAACCAGTAGCGCGAAATGATGTTATTGGTGGCGGTGACGATAAGGAAGCAGACGAAAAAAAAATACCCACCAGAGCCGTGTGTCCTTGCTCCAGGAGTCGGGACCCTGTCCGTTCCGATTGGTCAGATGCTGCGTGTGTACTTTTTCCCCTTTGCGTTTCGCAAAACAATATAAATGGTAACGTGCACGGTGCTATTGCTTATCGAATTGCTACGACCAGCGGTGCATCGTGTGCAACATCATATAAAAACAAAAAAAAAACAAAACATTAAATTTAAAATTGCTTCCTTAGCCCAAGCTCCCTCACTTCCTTCCTCGAACGTTCCCGTGCAGCTCAAGTGCGATGGGCGCTTGCTTGCACAGCGATTAACGGAGTGATAAAACGAATGGCAAGTACATGAACAAGTTGTTATTGTGTGTATGCTTTTGCTCTGCTCGTTTGACGGGTAACGCTCCTGTTTTGCGATCACATTCGCACGATCTTATAAGTATTGGGTCGGTTTTTTTTCTGCACTGTTTTCGAGAGTTGCAGAAACTTCGTTCAATATTACTTTTTTATGCATTGGGAATATCACTTTACATTTATTTTCGAAATGGAGAAAAGCTAATAGTCCCATTGGAATGTTGCTATGCACAATGTAAAAACAATTATTAGGATTCTTTAGAAAAATAGATAGAAAAATCAAATTTACGTTCCCGTAAATTGAATTTTATTCTCAAAATATAAAGAAAAAACAATATAAAATTTGTTTAAATTTAAGTTTAAATTATACAATTCAATATAATACTTCGTTTTTTTGGGAAATAGTGAAAAAGGAAACGAAAGAAATAAAATTTACCACTGATTCTGTGCTGGAGTATCATCATCTCAATCGAACGTTTTTAATGCAGTCATATTTGTCTCACGTCTAGACGCGCGCAGGATTATCGCCTCTGCCCTGTTGACAGACTAGCGAAGAGGAGGGGGAAGAGTAGCAGCGTAAGGCAACATTAACATTAATGATTCCATCAGCAAATTTCGATGTGTTTTTTCCGAGTTTGCTTTCCCATCATTGGCCTGGGAAAACAATCTCCGAAACGACGCAAAACACATGTAAATTTTTATTGCCCTGCTTCTGTCTCGCCGGCTTTCGGTGCCGTTTGTTCGTTTGTGTTTGCTTTTTGTTTCCCCTCCCGTCCGCCCGGTCCGTTCCCGGTCGAATAGAATTATAATAAAAATAGTTTCATTTTCGGACGCACTCACGGGCGGGAGCCCTCTTAAGGTTTCACCAGCGTTCCCGGCCAGCGCTAAGTGCGACCTCAAGGAATGCTCCATCGAGCGCTGCTAATCATCTGCGAAATCTGCTGCGTCTTCTGGTCAACATAAAACCCGTCTGGCTCGTCAATTCAATTAGCTCGCATCGGAGCGTTCGAACACACACAAAAAGCGAAAAGAAATCAGCTCCCGTGGGTGCTAGAATGGCGAATCTTTCGCCACGTTCAAATCACAGATCGCACCATTTGCCGCGACACCTACTCTCCAAACTGCATAATCGGGCATGGGTGCCGTCGCATAAAAGTTGCATCGTATTGACGCGTCGAGATTTCTCGCTTTATTTTTTGGTGCTTTTGTTCTGTCTGCATGTTCTGTGGTAGTAATAGAATCCGAATCGCGCTTGCTAGTTTTAATTATCAGCCAACCGAGCAACAATCGTTAACCGCCACCCAATGGCAGCAACGAAGGGCAAGAGTTTTGCCAAATTTAGCTCATCCAACCATGTGACGTTCGGTGGTACGTTTTTGCTGTTGCTTTTTCTCATCTCCTTTTGGGAAGAATGCGAACCGACGTGTTCCTCGCGGTGCGAACCGACGTGTTTCAATAGCTTTCGATAGCTAATTTGTCCTCGGGCGTTAGCTGGGCAATGATTTCGAGTGGTGCTTCGGTGGTGACCTCCACCATTGGGGCTGACATGTCTGGGGCGCATAAATTTCCGACACCGGCGCGTCCGACGAAGTCGTCACTCGCGGCTCGAATCCTTGACTTCGGTCGGTGCATTAAATCGTCAACGGCTGGGAATCGCCGCTTGTTGTGGAAGTGGTTTTAGTGCAAACAAACAACAAACTGGCGGATGGAGTGAAAAGGATCCAAGTTTTTTTCTCCGAATGGCCACGCTGAATTTATGTCGTTTAATTTGTAATTAAGACCTGAACGATACATCGTCTAAACCTAGCGATGGAGAGTTCATTTACCTACGAGTTTGTTTGAATTTTTTCTCGTACGCGGAACAGAATTTCGGCTGTAAACGAGACAGGGTGCGAGATACTGGAAAGATTTGCGGAAGCGACAATTAATGCAACAAAATAAAAATAAATCAGCATCATTTAAAAAATGCTGCGATCCGGTTCTAAATAATATTTTTCTAAATGCATTCCAAGATTTTTATATTGTCCGAGTTTGAAAAACACATGTTAAAATGATAACATGAGTATATCGTTTATTCTCGCTAGCATATTTCATCACCTTGTCTATTACGGGTCACTCTAAAATCTAAACAGCAAGTGTGAGTCACAAGGCAAAGTGAATATAAATGAACTAATTATTTTTCAGGCGTGCAGTTTACGATGGGTTTTTCCAACATGTTTCTCGGAACTTTTGATCGATTGTATGTCCTCGTTAGCTTGCAAATACATTGTGTGATGCAATATCCTGCTCTAGTGATGTAGAACAGCAGATTAGAACGCAGATGATGCAACAAACGATTACGTGTTACTGATAACAATGTCTATTGACAACATGATGCAATAAATGAGCTCATTAGCACCATATGTCACTTACCGTCCAGAGCGCTCATAATGGAAACATAACACGCAATGTAATAAACACAACAACCCGATCGACATTCGCCGACCTCGGCCAGCAGTTAATTTTTAATAAACTCCCCCAAAAATCCTTCACTTATTGGCGTCCCGTCGGTAAGGACCCTGCGACTCACCGTCGTTAATTAAATGTTATAAAAACAACTCCACTACAAACAACTGCTCGGTGGCAGTAAAAATCGCTGCTACACTCCCTTTTTCTTTCCCGCATAAAACGCATCGTTTATGATATCGCATTCGTCGTTACATCGGAAACGCACTTGCAACAACTCACTCGGGGAAATAAATTATCACACACGGCTGGCCGAGCTGGCAGCACATTTTTATTGCGGCAGCCCCTCTTTTGCTTTTGCCAACGATTGTGTGCGTGCTGTTTACTTTTACTGCACCCCGATGGTGCCGTTAATGCACACACGCCGGTGCAACAATACGCATGCATACCAATCAATTGACCCCGATTTTCTTTTTATTTGAGGTCATTTTATGTCGGCATTGCTTTTCGGTGTTTGTCGGCTGATTTGTGGCCAATTCGGTGTAACCGGCTCTGGGCGACTGGTGAAGCGTACGAAAAGCGATCTACTTCTGATTTAGGAGAAGCGCTATGCAGGGCTTTATTGCTGTTCGAAGTTCCTTTCCCATGGACATGAATCTCTAATGCACCATTAAATGTGTTTTGCTAATGTAATGTTTTTTTTCTCGCTTCCATGCGTTATATTTTATTCGCTATCAAGGCAGTACAACCGACCGGGGTTGTTAAATTCGTCCTAATTCAAGCTCCAATCCGAATTCAGTTCGATTCGATTCCCTTTCCAATGCGGGGTATGTTTCCTCGGTGACAACCACGCTTCGACAGGGGATACTTTTTTTTGCGCTACTATTACTCTCCATACACTTCGTTTTTATTTATTCGCTTACAAGCAGCCAAGATTGCTACGTTTGCGATTGCTCCTAGGGAGGACGGAAAAAAGTGCTGCGATTTTTTTTTCTAGGTCACCCTCACTCCCAACAACAAGCACACCGAAATAGGAAACATTTTTGCTCATTAAAAAAGAAAAACGACTCACCGTCGAACCCCATCGGACGCCGGTGGGTCCGGATCCGGTGTCCTAACCATAAATCCGACCACGGCATAGATCGAAGCCGGCGAAGCTGGTGACTTTTTTCCCACGGATCCGAACGCTGCACGCCGTTCGGTTGATAGTTGTTGTCGTGATCGTTTTTTTTTTTCTTTTGCTACCATACATGCTATCACACTCTATCACCTCTTCGATTTTTAAGTCTCCATCCCCGAATCGGGCATGATTACGTCGAATGGTGCAATATAATGGCGATAAAATGATAAAAATTCGCTCGATAACCCTAGCGCCGACTTTGTTGCGCTGTCCGGCTGTTTTATGTTATTTTCGGTTTTTATTTTATTGCGAACCTCAAGCATTGTACATCCCTACCGAAGGATATCACTTTGCAAAGAGTTAAAACCGAACGCAAAACCGTCGCATGAAAACTCACCGGTATGTCCTTTTTTGGTAAAGGCGCCCATGTTCAACGGGGGGGTGTTGTTAACGAAAACAACAGCAAGAAAAAAAGCTGTTCGAGGCCACAACCTCCCTCTGCAGCCGGTGAGCTTTATTGTGCAGATAAAGCATTACAAGTTTTCCACCTGTCACCGCAGCAGGGCATCCCGGGCGGGGTGGTTGTGATAGAAATCAAAACGAATGTAGTTGCAAACGCGCGCTCCCCGTGGTCGGCCGAGCCTTTGATCTTTCTTCCGCGGGTTCGCGCCATTCCATCAAAATGTGGTGCGTGTGAGCGTGCGTGCGTGCGTGCGTGCGTGCGTGCGTTGCTGCTGTCGTCGCGATCGCTTCCGAGCGTGCCGTTGCTGCGGTGCACCGGACGTGAGTGGTGATAAAGTAATTAATCATCGCCAGCCCCTGGGCCAACCGTTCGCCGAACGCGGACAGACAGCCGGTGGAAGCGATGGATTGTGACAGTGCGCGATTTCCGTCATCCCGGTGTGTGTGTGTGTCTGTGGTGGACAACGGAAAGAAATTGCGGCGTTCGGGAGTGCCGAAGGGTCCTCCCGTAGGTTTTTGTGGGTGCGCTGTCAGACATGCGGCGGATGGGAAGATGAATGCTTTTCCGGTGGCTCGTTGGTAGGACATTTCTGAGGAAGGTGTAATGTACGGGATGAGGCTGAGAATCATGTTTTGTTCCAATAAAATGCTGGCACTGTTGAGAATACACAGCAATGCTTTTCCATAAAACAGGGAAATATTTTATTTTGCATCGAGCTTAACATCGAGAATTTTTGTATTGTCTTTCTTATCAATTGTTTAGATGACGTTTCGAAAATTTTCCAGTTAAACAAGCACTATTTTTTACCGTTGTCTAATAAATTTCGTTTCAGAATTTGGTTAAACAAATTTTATACATGCGAAACAAATAGAGTTAACAAACTGTTAACGATTTACTTGCTTTAGTTAATCCCAGCAGATTATCAGTCCGTAATTTTTTATCTTTCGTGTCTAAAATAGTTTCTCTTTTGAACTTCCAACCTTTGTTACAAGTTTTAATTTCAATATATTCAAAATTTTTACTAACGTTAACAACTTTCCGACGGACTTGCTTGTAAATAAATCAAACAACATTTTGTAGACATTTAAAAATACTGTTATGTCAGATACACCGTATAGAAATATGAAATGTGGATGTATATAAACCATCAACAACATGAAAGCAAGAAAAAAAATCGCCTGTCTATTAGCTCAATACAAATTTCTATCTAGCAAGTGCCACTGCCAGATTTCAAAATGTTGCGACCGGAGCGGTGAATGAATTATTTGCAATTATGAAACATAAACTATGCGTGTCATTAAAATAAATCTCCGTTTGATTTACTCACCACTCACCAAAGCGCAAGTGGTGGGCAGAAGAGCGGAGCAACGGAATGAAAACACGTTGGCTCGTACGGGTTTTGTACATTGCCCGTGGCAGCTGTTCCCGTGGATAAACGATCGCTCAATCCATCTTACCTTAGCCGGCTGCATTCAGTCCACCGACGCCTGCACGCTCGAACAGGTTGCTTCGAAACCGAGCGGCGGTGGCGGTGGCAAAAAAGCGACACTACGCGGAACGTGTCTTTCACCGTGACGCCCAAAGTCGGCCAGTTTTCCAGCCCCGTCCGCGTGGTAGGAAGCACGCGTGTTCGTTCAGAGGGCGAGTATGATTCGAGATTCCGAGTGCCGACTGAAGACGGCACTTCGCTTCATTAACGGACAAATTAAGTCAATCTTCTCACATAGACACGTTCGAAACGGAGTCGATCGGTTTAATCGTATTCATGCCCTTTTTCATCTCGGAATGTCGCTCCGAGCCAAACGGCGTGACGATTTATGGCGGACGAGGTACGGGCGCATGGAAAAATCAGCTCGTTGGGTGGGAGAGTGAGTTTTGAGTTTTTCTTCCCCATTCGTTCGTTCGCACCTGCGATGACGATTGGGTGGCGAGTGCTTCTTGAGCATATCATTTGCTACCAGGAAAACACTAGGCTCAATGAAGTTTACCCCTTCCCGAAACGAAAAACGATCAGGAAGAGCATCGGAGCGGGGGGGTCTTTTTCTCTCAACTCGATGAAACAAAATGCACCTTGCAGTGGCGGTGGGCTTGTGGTAAAAGTAATTAAAAAGCGTGTAGCACCGTCTGCCAGCTGCACGCTGCGTTACGTTTAATTACACCTCGCAAGCAAACACCACGTCGGGGGTCGGTGTGTTCGAACCGGATCGTCAGATTGCAATTCCGGGATTTGTGCTGCTGTGCTTGTGCCATCAACCTGCTATTAGATTACCGTGCCGTGGCACCGCCTCAAGATCGAAGTGCCCGAAGCGATGGAAAGTGCGAAAGCGGTGGCTGCAGGGCGAATGAAGTTATTTGCATATTATTTATACGTTGTCCCGAAGTATAATCGATACGCCCGGCACAAACGGTGACGCCGCCGACGACGATGTGCCACGTTCCGGCCGGACGAAACTTTTGCCTGACTGACCCAGATCGTGGACCGAGGTGATAGATAACATCCGATCGGACGTTCGTCGTCACAAGTCACGGTATCGTCGGCAGCCGGCAGTAGCCATTATTCGCCGTCCGATAAGAAACGGACAAGAAAAAGTTGTGCGGGGTTTTGTGCGGATGATGAGCGAGGGTGCTTGAAGTAATTAGCGCTGAAAGTGTTCCGGGACGAAGATGATATTGCTTCATGATACTCATCGGAATAGATCCCAGCATGATAAGGCAGATTAGCAAATTTGATGTAATTAATCTTGACAAACTACTGTTTTCATTTATTTTTAATTTGAACTTTTTAATTGCTTGCTGCTGTTACGATAGAGACACACGAACAAGAACGATAAGAAATATTTGCCTTCCTTCTTCAAGAGATCATGCATTATTTGTGAACTTTGGAAATAATACACAACCTAGTCAAAATTATATTACAACCCCTTCATTAAATGTGTTTGAAAATCGAAAATTTATGATAGCTCAATGATCTGCCAGTATCAAATCCAATGCATGTCATAGTAATCTAATACTGGGCCAGCAGTTGCCGATAAGAGACGAAGTAGTGATGGGATCGAAAAATATCAACCTGAACATCTTTGCCAAAAAACAATAATAACCCTCAAGTACTTAAGATAAGTCAAGCCTCTTATCGCGTGATGATTTCGATCGATAAGACTCGCCACTTCACGTCCGGGAGCGCTAAGGTCTGCTCTGTACGGTTCTGTATCTCGGTCCAAACAGTTCCTTCCAGCAGCAGCATGGGCAGTACGACCCGCTTCCACAAGGCAGCCAGCGCTGGGAACGTGCTCGTCCTGAAAGAATCAACGCGCTGGGAAGTGAACGCACCGGACGAGAACCTTCTGACGCCCGTGTTGTTGGCTGCGTTCAGTGGAAAAACGACCGCCCTGATCGTTTTGCTGAAGCGCGGCGGAGATCTCTCCCGAACGGACCGCTCGGGTAATACGGCGCTCCATCTGGCCGCGTCCGGTGGACATCGTGAGTGCGTTGAGTGTTTGTTGAAGGCGGACGTCAGCGTGTTCGAGATGAACACGGCCGGTCGGACGGCACTGGACGTGGCGAAGCTACACCGTGAGTTCGAGGTAGTGGAACAGCTGGAGAAATTTCAGTCCGAACTGTGCCGCACCGATCCGGGCCGGGCTGACCAGCAACGGAAGCGGGCGGCAAAGCGGTACGAAAAGCTGAAGCAACGATTCGGCACGGTGATTGCGCTTAACCTTGGCGATAGTTTTCGAGCGCTGGAGGAACATACGGCACTGGAGGAAAGTGCGTAGTAGCTTCGGACGACCTTTGAAGCCACTGTTTCAGTTACTGCAGTATGGACTGAACAGGACCAGAGAGCAGCTGCCTAACTGAATCCTGATTATACGCTACGCGATTGACCTAATTAAGCTACTGCTTGGGTGTTATTTCCGGGTGTTTTGTCCTCGAAGGTCCGACGGGTTGGCCCATCCGGAGCTGATTTTCGCTTCCGTAAGCAGATCTCTTTCGAGACCCAAGTTTGGTGCTGAGGCGAAACAGAATGGCACTGATTTGCTTACGGCTCGATACCTCCCCGCCAGCAGTTCTCATTTCGATGAATGAAAAGATTACCGACAGACGATCGGTTTTAGTGCGGCAAGGCTTGATTATGCACACGGTGGAGGAGGCCAACGACGCCACCGGCCCAACAGCGGAGAGGTTCCAGTGCTTCATGAAATATTCATTTTAGGCCGTGAAAAGTGGAAAACCTTCTCCTTGTGTGTCACTTTTGCGCTGCGCCGATCGTAAACCCATCTATCGTGGTCGTTGTCGGGTGGTGTTCGTGCCAACCCCGTTCGGCAGTGATACGGCGTACGTGGAAGCGCTTCCCACCCGTGGCAATAAACCTATCTGTGTCCGGAGGCGCAGTGGCCGGTATCTGTGTCAGCGAGGGACGACGGGAACGATACAAACGAAATTTCCATAAATGACTGGTTCAAAGTGGAAGAAATCCCATCAATTCACCCCCGGGGCGCGGCATCTTGCGGGTGGCAAGACACCCGGGCGGTCGGTTTGCATCGTCACTTTTCGGACCGGCAAAAAATGTCCGTCCACAAGGGCCACACAAAGACGACGGCAGTTCGCGTCGGTCGCGCGAGACGGGGGAAATATTCTCCGTCATCAGTTTCGAAAGTAACTTCGGCTAAGTGTGCGCGTCCCATACGGTCTGGATCGTCTGTGGTGCCGGTGATAACAAATCCCTCGCAGCACCCTCGCCGGACCTAGCGTCGCTGGAAGTTTCCCCTTATCGGTACGCGTACTAGTGGTCGTAAATGGCGTACGAGCGCGTTCGCGTTTATAGGGCTCCGGGATCGATTTTGAAGTCTATTTATTTGCCCTGATGGAGCATTTCGCCGTGGCAAAGTAATCGAACAGACGAGTGTAGCGCAGTGACAAGTGTGTGAACGCGAGCGTATGATGCTGTCAGCTGGATTTTTTAGGATTTAGATTCCGATTGGCCCTGGATGGGTGTAATCATGCGCTTGGGTAGCTGTGAAATTTATCGAGCTTAATAGGCAAATTAAATGTATACTTGTTACTCAAAGGAGCTTAGTTACGTTTAATTACGTTGTGAATTTTCCATTGTAAAAAGCCATTCGTTTAGTAATATTCTTGTTTAATATTTATGATAATATTTAAGGATTTGTTTTGTGTTGATATTGAGTATTGCTAGTCAATTATAGTACTTATACTTTCGGTTTTAATTCAAGGTTCCTAGCATGCATTTCGAAAAGGATTTTTTTGTGTGTTTTTAGTTAAAGTGTAGAGTATTATGCTTTCATTGCGCCTAAATGTATACAATGAATAAAAAGTTGATGGAAAATGAAATATTTTATCTAATAAAATTTAGGCACCTAATTTACCCTCTTGGGACCGAAATAACTATCTTCCTTCTTTTGAATAAACCATATTTGACGTGACATTTGCATTAAAACTGTCATTGAAAATTATTGCAAATAAATCAGCTCATCGGGTGATGGTCGTCGGTTTGATTTTTAACCTTGATTCAAGCATTCAACATGCAGACAATGAGACGTTCTCCAGTGTTCGAACGTAAATCACTCCATTTCTTATAAACACAGTGCTCTACAAACACGCTATAAACCCAACCATTTGTTGGGTTTTATTCCCGAATTCAGTCCCCTGCCAGCCAAGCGAGTGCTCGAGTCGTCGAGTGCATTTCATTGATTTCACGACCATTTATCAGCCAGCCGCTGGTTGCTCCTTTGAAAGCGTTCCTTTCCACCGTATCCTTGTCCTTCGCTCTCACTCACGCACCGTGGACACCATAAACACCACCTCCCCGCCCCGTGTTGGTTGTGTTTTTTCGGCTTGATTGCCATCGTAAACTACACTCGCCTGTTGTGCGCGCCAAAAGGACCGGGGGGTGTTTTACGATCGGGATGTCCAATTTTCGATCGTGAGCAGCAGAAGCGGTCTCTTTCGGGAGAGTGTGACTCCCATTTGCAAAATCCCTCGATTAAATCGGGATGACGAAAAAGACGAACAAACGCACCCACACGGTTTTCGGGTTGAAGTACGGACAGCAACCACCGAAACTTTATCCACGGTGAACGGTGGGAGAGAAAAAGGGTTTAGTTTAGAATCTTTCGGGAGAACTCTCGACAGTGGAGGCGAGGAATGCAATTAAGTTATTGGAATGATACTTGCTATGGTTTGGATGTTGGTAGAGGGGATGGGTGCGTTTCTACAAATAAAAAGGTCATCATCGATTTATTTTGAAATAAAACCCCACCGTCGAAGCCCCGAAGCAATGGTCAAAACGATGGACGGACGCGTACGGATTGACAAGTGGCCCTATTCACTGTCATGCTCCGCTCCACGAAGCTGTCCCCTGCCGTGGCAACGCAGCGACATTGGAAAGTGGGCTGTGATTTATGAGGTTCGCTGCAGACGAGTCTCACGGGCCGTGCCAGTTAAATCAACAAGCCACCGGTCTGGTCACACGTTTTCGAGACGCGCGTCCTGTCGAGGGTGCAAAAGTGCACGGATGGGCACTATTTTTTATGGCGTCCGTTCGATGAGAAAATTCATCATACGCACACATTAAGCGCAGATGGGGTGCGGTGAGAAACTTTACCGCAAAAGGAAAAACGAACGGATCGTGTAATCGCCCGGGGATGGATAAACGCAAGTTCGGGAGTGAAAGCTCGAGAATGCTAAAAAAAACCCATCCTCCAAAACCAGGCGATAAGATCTAATCCATGCTCTAGGGACGGTGATTGACTGCTAGAAAAGCATGTCTAGACATCAACAATGATCAACGAGAGCCGTAGCTACATTTTAACAGAAGCATCCCCCAGACGTCACGCTACCCTTTCATTCAATTATCCTCCACGCTGATCCCACCAATTCGCTCCGTTTGCATAGGGGACAAGTCCGGCAAGCACGTGCGTCATAAAACGGGTGCATTTAAGTTTGGACATACCCCGTCACTACCGGTGAAAAGGCTCCTCGCCAGGGATATGTTATCGATACCCTCGACGGGCAATTAATGCACCGTGCACCTGAGGGTAATTTCTTTCTCCCCCGTGATGCAACATTGTATCGCGATAATCTCACGGCATCATGTTCAGGCTAATGGTGGTTTGATGTGGTTTTCTTTTCGCGCGTGTTTCGCTCCTCTCCGAGAGGTTTCGAGCAGAGCGCCGCCTGCTGTGGTGGAGCTGCTGTGTGCCTACGAGACGTTTCGTCGTCTCAGCGGAGGGTGCGTTGTCTCATCGCTGGCGGGGTAGTTTTGTGGTCGCCCTGTGGTGATTGATTTCGGATTCCTCATTACATTGATTAGAGACATGCTAAACGTCTGTTAGATGCGAGTTAATGGGTTAATTAGCTCGGTTATTTAATTAAGTAAAGCGGAGGGTATAGTCTTTCCTGTGGGAAGCTGCACGTGAAATAAGTGCGTGTTATTGAGTGTCGTCGTTGGCACGTTTTTTTAAGCACAGTAATTCAATTATAAATTATTCCACATGGGTTCGAAATTTATTTTAATAAGTTTGGATTAATTTTTTTTTGTTTACTGACAGAAATTAAATGTTTTTAAAATGCTTACAATTGAAAAGAAAATAACTAACCTCTGATTGCAATTCATTTTTATCCTCCGTAAATAGGTACAAAACAAGCACAAATAAAAACAAAACAACCCTACAATAACCAGACCCAACGCCCAAACGAGCCACCCGGTGCGCATATCACTTCCAAATCTCATTAGTAAATGAGCTGAAGCCCATTTGTAATCATACTCACCAATGAAAACGACCATCCACTTGCCACTCGGCTGGAACATCCTGCAAAAAAACCATCCTCGCGAAGGTTGCCCCGACTGCGGAACAGTGCCGGAAACAGCTGGCAGGAAGTTTGGTCCACCAGTCTGCTTCTCACCACTCATGTAGTAGGCGCGCAAAGGCGCATAAGGACCTTTACCGGCAGACATTCGCGCCACTCGGGCCGTGCGGAGTTTCTGTTGGCAAAACAGATAAAAACCATAATACACCTTCCTTCCGTCTGCTTCCGTGCACCGTTTGCGGCGGGGGTGTGTAGCGAATCCGTAGGGAGTTCGGTCGTTTGGGGTCTCGCTCGCACGGATTACGATTTAATCACATGTTGTTCTAAATATTCTGCACCCTCCGCATGAGGCGGGAGGTGACTGCGAGACCTTCACGGGCGCTTTCGGCACTGATAAGAGCACGGTTTGTGAAAGCTGCAGCACATGTAACCCATTTAAGGAGGGGTTTCCCTGCGTGAGCTAAGCCGGCATAGGGGGAACTCATTTTCCTATTCAACTGGGACATGCGAATGGCCCTTAAATAACACAAGCGCCCCCAACACCTCTTTCCCCTCATCTAGTTGCGCTTTTGTTGCGCTAAACGCTGTAACGATATAACGAGCAATTTATTAAAAGTTTGTTTATTATTTTATTCATGGCGTGATTATTATCATTAAAAGCGTCGCCAGCACCGGACGGTGGTGGTGTGGGGGAGAGAGGGGCGAAGGAAAACTATTCCCCCTTCAGTACGCGCTGTCCGCTGTGTGTTGAGCGCTGTTGTCAGATAGGCTTTTGGTGGTGATGTTGGTGTTTCGTTTCTTTTCTTTTTTTGCTTTAGCCTCCAGCTGTCGCTGGCCTTTCATTCACCGGGCTGCTGGGTGTGATACACTCAGCGCACGAACGGAACAGGTTAAATTGATGACAGGTAATAACACCCGTAATCAAAATGCTTCCCCGTGGTCACATGACCACGCGTGCAGTGTGTAGCCGATGGGCCTTTTCCCGACGTAAAGTGTGGACGCTTTTTTACCATGCCCGGTTTTCCGTTGCCACTACAATTGACGGGTGGGGTTTTTCCCTTCCGGAACCCGTGCCATGTTTCTTTGCGGACGGTAGGTTGGGCGGCGGTGTCGGTGTGAGCTTTGAATACAATGTTGACAACGTGTTTCAATTGTGGTGAAATGGATAATTTTGTAAAGGTGAGACCCCTGCTACCACCTAAGCTGTACCTATCAGACAAGGACATTTTACACGGTGCGTTTAAAGTAATTACAATAAGGCAGTGGTTGGCAATTTACTGCTTGGGTAAAATATAAATGTGTTTTTTTATTAAATTTCGTTGAATTAAACTATTTTGATATTTTGAAGTAATTATGACATTCAGTGTAATATAATTTTAAAAAATATATAAAATTTGTTTTAAATCATTTACTTGCTTTAGTAAACATTTTCTCTTTTCGAGCAGAAAAGTCGAGCACTGTAATAAATGTAGCGCGCACACCAACGGAAGTATGCACCCACCCGGAAATAGTCGATGCATTTTACAACCTACCAACCTACCTTGCATATGCGCTGGTGCTGCTGGTGAAATGAGTTTCGCACCAAAACTACTCAACGCAACAGGATGGTCAGGCGTGTTCGCCTCCCCCACCGGACACGGTGAAAATGGTTCGGTGACCGCGGCTGTCATTTTACGCCAGGTATTGGAGAATAAATTTCCATTCGGGTCGTTCGGGAGTTTGGTTCTGCCCATGAAAAATGGCTGAAGCACGGTCGGTTGGAAGCGGTTTTAATGAACAAACATTAACCCCGGCGTACGAAAATAGAGTGGACGTGTCTAGCGTTCGAGATACCTTCACCGTAAACAAGCATTGCTCGAAGGCAAGCCATCGGGCGGGGCAAAAAAAAAACTTTATAGTTTCCCATTAAATTCAGCTTGCCTGTAGTTTGTTATTCGACCAGTGGGAGCTGCTTGTACTAATTTTAATCCGGCTCCGGGACACTATAATGCAGTGTCGGATAGCTCGTGCCACAAATACTGGTCCATAATTTAACCTCTTCTTTTCCGTGCACCGACACCGAAAGACAAAACCTCGTTGTCGTATGGAAATTGAACAAAGAAATCACCACCACGTACGGTCGTGGCAAATCCTCGCATGGCAATAATGGACTTACACGCCGAAACCGGTTGAAACGATTAAAGGATTTCGCCATCGGTTACTCTAAACAGGTATGGCACACCGAGGCAGAGACTCACCGTCGTCTAAAGCCGCCCGATGCGAATCCGAGGGATTAGGCAATTACGTAAACATAAATCAGCAGCTTCCTTCTGGGTTCGCACAACTTTTGCACAACGTTCTAATGCCTTCGCGTAAGTTTCCTATGTAATGAGCGGAAGGCGAGATGCTGCCGAGGCCACAAAACCCGTATGCATAATTAATGCACGGAAGGTTTCGTCGCTAGGGTTGTTTTTTTTTTGTGTGTGTTTATTTGTCGCATTTTGTGGGGCTCTTTAAACTTTCAACTTCCGAAGAAACGCGCTTTAAAAACGATGCATTGGTATTGTAGAAAGAGCATCCGATCGGTGGCTTCTAACAGCGGGTTGGTTCAATTTATTCTGTCACGATCTGATGCTTTAATCACCTTGAACAGCGTTGAGGTGTCATCATCGTTGAATGCATCTTCCAGTCGATACTTAGTCCTCCCCGGAAGTAACATGTGGTTGTGCGAGCTTCTTGCGAGCATCAATTTCCTGCTCCATTCATTTTGCTATTTCCTGGCACGATTGTGAAGAAGATTCGCGCGTGGCGTACAGTGACGGTACAGGCATGTGGTACAGTTACGGACAAAAATAAGTGTTATTCATAATATTTTAAATATCAATATTTTCAAACCATATTATAATCGTTACCGTGTTAAAATCGTTTAATATCATACGATTCTTTAACAATTTTGAATCTTAAGTGAATTATATTTAAGATTGTTTTTTCAAAGCCTTTTTTTGCAGCTCTTACAAATTTCTTATGCTTTTGTCGATTTTTGATTATTTTTAATAAATAAAAAATAAAAGGACAACATAAGTAAAAATAATAGTTAATTAATTGAATGTATCACATAAATTGAAATTATTATTGTTATATTTTATGAGAATTTAGCAAACTACTCCATATAGTTTCGTTTTAAAATTGTGCAAGTTAATATCGAACATTGTTTCTTTGAAAAATAAAACGTAACAGTGTATTTAATCCGTTGGTCACTGTAACCTCCATCGATGCTTCAACAAACACCGATGGAAGCCCCGGATTTGATGTTTTGATTTGCTGATGACAATGTCAACGAACGGTGCTTCAACCCCGCTGGCGGTGGGTGGATCCGACAGGAAAACCCTGCGGCACGCGGTGGTCTTGTTTAATCTGTATTCATTTCGTGTTACGTCCTTTTGTCGCAAGCAACGCGGAAGGGTGGTTCGGGTGAGGGTGGAGGGAATTAGACAAATCGGTTCCTTCAAGGCGACGTCCTTAGCGTGTCGAACGCGTTCGTTCGCTCATGAGTGCCGGTGGCATCGATGCGATATGTTACACTAATAGCGAAGATTTGCGGATGCGTCCCACAGCTGGCTCCTGCGTGTGGAACAAAATACAAAACCTCGCACCTCCACCTCATGCCCGTGCGCCTCCTTTTCCGACGATTATTCTCGATCAATCAACGAAAGCAACATACGCACACGGCACCGACTGCACATTTCTTTCACTTTTATTGCTTTATTTTGATTTGATTTTGGTACGGGTGCTTGTGGTGAATTGGTGCGAATTCTCATCAGCATTCCCGGCCAGTCTTTCTCGGGCTTTGCCATGCGTGGCACGATTTTCGCACGGACCCGGTACAGCCGGGTCTTATGGCCGGGGTCGCCGATTAACTTTGAGACCGACCGGCTTGTTTTATTGGTGAAGTTTTTGTTTGTCTCGTTCACTTTCGTATGTTGCATGTTGATCCGCCTGCTTTGTTTGCTAACGTTCAGTTTTGCGAAATTGATTCAGTTCGCTTGAAAAACGTGAAGACTTTCTAAAAACGGTTAATTGGTTTCATTGTGTTTGGAATGCATACTAAAGGATTGGAATGCATACTAATATCGATATTTAATTCAAAATTGTGTTCCATCGTTTGGAATATTTAAGTTTATATTTTGTTAAAATAATATGGAAATGTTTTTCATAAGCATTCATATTAATTGCAGTGAAGTTAGGTTCAATTTGATAACCGTGCTTTAACTTTAAGATTTTTCAAGAAAAATCATTCAAATATCATAATTAAATTTTCACTCGCTACAAAGCTTAGGTTGCTCATTCTGCCAATAAAAAATGGGATAATTTAATTACATTTCACGACCTGCTTCTAATTAAAAGCAAATAAAAATGTTCTAAATTTATGTCACGTACCGACGATTCGTCTCTTAGTGATGAACCTTTTGCTGTCAGATTTCCATTGCCTGAAAACCGAATTCCTCACTTCAATGCGTTCGTTTATTTTAATGTCCCCTTGGCTAGACAATATTTAAGTCACTGTTTCGGTGGAAAGCGATAGGTCATCGCCGTGCCAACAACGTTTCCCACTCGTAATAATAATAACGCATCGAACGATCGGTTGTGGCACGTCGTCAATTTTGATTTATGTCGTCAATTTCAGCGAACAAGCTTGTTGCGAAATAATTTCAATTACCGCGCGACAAGCGTTCAAATTTGCACTCATCCATCTTCGGTGTTGGTGTTGTACGGAAAAATGGTCCGTACCGGGAAGATTATTCATCCACCGCGGCGAAATGGTGAATGCATTTGAAAGATGCATTTGGTAACAGATATTCATTTTCCAGGCGCTTTACCGCCGGCCGTGTTGGTTGATTGTTGTATAAAAACAACATTTCACCGAGTGTCACAATATTTCAACCCATGTGTACACGATTTACTACTCTCGGTGGACCGAAAGCCGGCGCAGACGGCGGGAACGAGCGCGGTTTTGGCAAACGATGGTGAAGGTTTTCGTTGTCAAGCGTTGTTTTAAGCGCGGTCCATCCGTGTTCATTGCGTTCACAATATTTCATACAATGTCGGTGGAAGCAAACATCTGGCTTTCTAGTCCTTTGGGGCTGAAAAATACCGGAAATTCCAATCGTTAAACCAATCGCGCCCCATGTCCAACGTTGCTACGGCGCGGTGAAGACAATCTTCACACCGGGCGCTTCGGCATGACCGGTTATCAAAACTAATTTGTTGCGGTGATGGGCCCATTTTCCATTTCGGGCAAGGTACACGCTCGAAAGCCGGGGACGATCGGTGCGAGTGTCAAATTAAATTATACGCCCAATTTGCACGCAAATTGTAAACCATTTGTCCGGCGTGTCGTTCGGTGGTCACATTAGGCAACGCTACGCCGGAAGGATTCATTTTGATCGTGTGGCCGGGAAACAATGTCCAAACTAGAGAAAACGAAAAAAAGAGGAAAAGGATCGCAAAAAGGGTTGTTTTGCGTACCACAAACGGTTTTTGAAGCATGCCCTTAAATGGTGTGCTTTATTTCGGAAGTATTCATGTAGAAGGTTAAAGACCAAAAATTATTATTATAACTCACAAGTAAAAATTATAAAGGTAATGGTTATTCTTAAACTAAATAGAAATGTGATTCAAAATATAATAAAACTGCAATAATTTTTTTTTATTACGCAAATTTGCAAGTAAGTATAATAACTTCCATCCATCGCAACATTGGTATAGGTCTTGTGGTTCCATATTTCCCTTTCTAACACCACATGATCAATTTGTAATCCAACAAATGGAGCGTTTCATGAGCATTGCGAGGTTAAGCGTCAAGAAACATTTAATCCATCCTTTGCTCATCTGAATCGGAGCGGAAAAATTCTTGTTTATTTGTTTTAATGTGTTCATTGTGATTCCAACCGATCCCAACAATTTTCTTCTGGCTCTGAAAGCGAAAAGCATAAGGTCAGCCTCCTTCTCCGCCTTCGCCGTACAGATTAAAAAAAAAACTCGAAGGCAACCGAATGAGTAATCGCTCGAAATGATTAGTAAGGACACTGGGCCGCCTACGATGGCAGCGGGGATGGACAAACGATGGATTCCATCCACCGCTAGCTGATGGACTGTAATTTATCATTGCCCAGTACGGACGGTGGCACATGACACAAAGTTGAAGGCTTCTGAAAAAGGCAAACAAGTCCATAAAGCACTGATGCAACTGAAAACGCGCGTGGAACAAAAAAAGCACAGCATCCACCCGCGCTTCTTCTCCATAAACGATTCACTCAATATCTTACACGCCACGCTTACCAATGACAGAAGCCATTTTAGCCGACTTCAAAACAAATCTTGCGAGTGCTGGTGTGCGTGCGTGTTTGATAAAATGCGGATAATATTCTTGGGAAAGACAGCCGGCAGCGGCAGGTGTGGTGAGATTCGGAAAGGGAAAACCATCTGCCATTAGATCGCCATCATGCACATCGTGACTCGGATGAAAGTTGGATGAATTTTCCTTGGCCCAACTGCTTTCCATCCATCGCTGCCTCTGACCGCTTCGCCTTTTAAGGAGTTCTTTTTTTTTCAGAAGTTTTCCTTCCACCCATCGTCCACTGGATTGTTGCTGGAAAATAGCATTTATTCCAGTCATGCCCTATTGAGAAGGCATCATAAAATGATGCTTCTACATCCATCGTAACGGCAAACGGCTTACCACACGTTGGGCAGCCTCGAGCTCTCGGCACGCTAATCCCCGTCGGTAAATAAGGAGGAAAAATGGCTAACAGTTTGCGCGGCCCGCCATGAGCCACCAGAGTAATGACTTTCCAACCGCGGGGCTGGGGTTTGTGGCAGGAGCGTCCGCAACACCCTCAGCCGTCGACATGAAAAGTATGTGTCTGAGCAGTGCGAGGAATGGAGAATAAAAAGATGCATCCAGCCAGTTTGATGGGATTAAATTTGTAATCAAATTTCGTTTCCCTTCTTTGCCGCTTCTCAGTGCTGATTTGAAAATCATCGCTGGACAGTGTAAGGAGGAATTGCTTTCATCTCCCTTTTAACACCGCAATGTACCGCAAACTTGGGCGGAATATTTATTTTAAATTTCAACCTCAAAAACGTACCATACGATAACAAATGCGCATTTGCTTTTAGCTTCTGTAAACAACGCTTGCTTTACTTCCCGGTGCAGACATTTTTCAGATGGTACATCCTTTCTTGTAGCACGGGAAAATGGGCCTATTACACAGTATTGACACATTCCACATTTGCAGTCGTGTGCTGCTGCATTTGGCTGCACTTTTGTGTCTGTGTTTACGTTTTTTATCGTGCGCCTCCCGAAACACCCAAAGTCCGGCGCGGCGAGCGTTGTTGTAATTATTTTTAGTTTGGCAAATTGATGGCAAATTCTACGACTTGTGCCCGTTTGTTTGGCACATTATTTCACGTCAACAATCGGGGCGGCGAGAAGGAAAACTGGTGCTGGTGAGATGGAGGCAACGGAAAAAAGCGATGGAAATAAAAAAAAAACGGGATGCGAACGATAACACATCGGGTTGTTTCTACCGCCAGAATGCAGTATGTGTTTTTCTTTCCTGTACTTTTTTTTGAGGTTCGAAATGATGTTAAAATGCCCGAAACGATGCAACTTTTGCGCGTTCGCAAAGTTGCGGTCGGAGTGTGCGGTGGTTGACCAGTTGTTTGTTCACGCGTCGTTAACGCATCGTTTTGTTTGATTTTTTGTTCGTCCGCCCAACGGCTGGGGGCATTAAATATAATGCACTCTCCGGTTCGGTTTTCGTTTGTTTTTCTGTTGTCGCTTTTTTGTTGTTATTGCTTCATTTCCTCCTTGATGAGCCCAGACAGTGTCCGGGGAGTGATGAAGTCGAAAATTTATAAATTACCCCATTCTCACGACGGCCGACGGCCCGCGCGAAGGATAAGAAACATGCAAACGTTAGACGAAAAATAGCATTACTGTCAACGTGGTGTGGAAGGTGGTAGCGATCCAAACAAAAAAAAAAGTCCACCAGCGTGCAACTAAAACAACATACTGCAACTGTTGCTGTGCATTCGATCTGGAACGATCTCTTTTCCTTCTTCCTTTGCTGCGAACCGGCGGGTGATGTCCGATTTTAACGTGTTGCCCATATTTCTTAACGACCGCGGCACGGGATTTGTGCATCACCATCAGCCGCCGAAATGGTGCTGACACGGGGTCAGCTACTGTCCGAATTTTCCCGCGTGCGAATGACGTGCGAATGTGCATCGGAGCGGTGGACCGATCGGGGGTGGGATGTTGATTTTCTTTTTTTTCGGGGTGAAATTAACAGCATCATGAATTTTGATTGCCTGCAACTAATGGCGGAATGGGGCAGATGACACACATGCACGCGCATGAAATATGATGATGGAAGTTGTAATATGCAGCATGGGGTTAATTTCCTCATGCTTTATCTGGTTGCGTTTGTGAATAAATTTCGTCTGTTTTGCTGAATATTTTTGGAATAAAAATTACATTTACAGTACATTTTAAATTCATGACAATGAAAACGATTGAAAAGGCATGAAAACACTGCTTGCAAATTGATTAGTTTAAAAAACATCAACGACCATGAATACACGAATAATGAGTTGTTAAATGTTTTTATTAGTCATTTTAATTTTTTAAACTGGAAATAAATTCGAACAGATCCTTGAACGTTTAAAATGAAATAAATTTTTTTACTAATAAAAATATAACTAAAGGTATAACCAGATTATGCTCAACAATATCCTCAACAATATTATGCTACCCTGTTGAACATCATAATGGTATATAAGTCGATTGTTACTGAACCGAACCCGAATTTCCGCACTCAAAACGCTTCCTGTTGACAAACTCGTTAGTGCGACGCAACAGACGACAGGAAAGTATCCGAATCCGACTGAATAAATCGAACAATGTTGACTCTAATCTAGTTTGAGTTCATTTTCCAGCGGACACTACTGTGAATGTGGCTGCTTTTTGCTTGATAATGGAGGGAACCACTTCAACTGGCAGCTGCCGAGCGTAGCATCCAATTTCGGTTGACGCACAGGAAATTTATTTTATCGCAACTATTCTGCCAGCGTGCGTCTTCTGGAGGCGATAAATAACGTTTGCTCGAGCTTTCTCCGGGTACTGCTTTTTGCTCGCTACGCTTGTGACGCCAGCCAGTGCAAGGGAGGAAAGTATGCATGTGGAACGAAACGTAGCATCGGAGGCGACGGTTGATTGAAGAATAGGAAAACATCTCATCAATCATTTCTATTAAATTTATTACATTCTTGTAACTGATCTATTCTTTGGACTCACACGAGCGCACCACCCCGTGGGTGGAGCGCTGGAGAAATGGAAGGGACACAGCCTGGATCCGGTTTCCGCAGGATGCGCGTCATTCAAGCTTTTCCTTTCCCGCGCGAGCGTTGGAATATCCAAATTTGATTTTTATCCTTTCGTGTGGTGTGCGGCAGCCTGCAGAAGCTCTCTTGAGCTCGATAGTCAGGGCAAGCTGGAGTGATATGCAAGAAATTCATTTCCTTTCAACAGATTCGCCCTTCCCCTCCTTTGGTATGTTCCGGGAAATTTGTACCATTTTTCTTCCCATCCAAGATCACTTCTCCACGGGCATGCTTCGGCTCGTGTTGCGGCGAAATAGTATCGAACGAGAAAAGAAAACATTTCGCCGGATACTCCTCGCGCCTCTCGAAGGGCGGTGTGATTTTCACGAACATCCGGTCCCATTATAGGAAAAGAATCCTTTCGCCACTGGATATCATGTGGCTCGACCAGCCCAGTGGGAAATGAAGTGTTAACGACACTTGAACCATTTGATAACGGATTAATGTCTCGGTGGAATAAACCACCATAGATGGATGGATGGATGGATGGGTGGGTGAGTCGGGGTGTGAAAATGGCCAGACCCGCGTGAGAAACGATTGATGATTGAGAGACGCCGACAGGGCCTGTCTGTCGCGATCCCGACGGTAATGATTATTTGATGAGCTGCCGCCTTCGCCTCGTTCCGTGTTGGGATGAAAATTAATTCAACCGGCTTCGAAAGTCGAAAGACTGATTAAGATGATTAATTTTGGCGGCGATGAAATGCTCAATGTGACGGGGTTTAAGTCTCGATTAAGAGACAAAGATATTAAGACCGTTTGTGCTTCTAATTCCACATGAAATACAATTTATCCACGGATAAAAACGATAAATATTGGATAATTATTAATATTTACACCGAATTGCATACTTTTTGGGGTATATACACTAAAAGAACCAGATGCTATGTAATTCGTCCTACGATTTGTTTTCTTTTTTCTGCTTTTTCTTTACTTTCCATTTTTTGACAGTCATTGAATTTGTTACAGAATTTAGATTTTCTGATATTGCTAACACTATTAGCTGATAAACTCGTTAGGGTATGTAGAATATTAACACGAGTCTACCAGAACGCTCTATTAAATATGACTTATTCAAGCACCAACGGTTGCACACCGTCCGCTCTAATCAAAACATAATTTCAAGTCACACAATATAGCAATAATTCCCCTACACGACTTCCTCCACCCAAGCCTCCACTACTTACGCGTCAGCGACTCCTCCGAAACAACCCATTAATCTTTCAACGCTACCTAAATCACAAGCGGATCGGAATAATTTAATCGACTACACCTTTCACACCGTCGAATCGCGCGGCCCTTCCTGGCGCTGAAAATCATGAAATCTAATTTTCCCACGCACGCAAAACAATATTTAGGGTCAGTAATGTAATCATCATTCGGGTGCCCCTACCGACCACGTACGCTCAACGGCCCCGGAAACCGGAAATGTGAATCGAAAAGCTCGATCCTGCGTGTGGTGCGGGAAGTATTGAAACGTTTTACTCCCCGAAGATGATTTAAGTGATTGCTGCTGCTTACGTTACGTTCGTAGCGTGAAAACCAAGGATGCGTGCATTCGTGACAAGGTTCCGGAAACGAAAAACGTGGCGTATTGGGGGTGTTGGGTGGAGTGCGAATGATGGTGAACGGACTACTTACGTTTAAGCTTTCCCGAGAAAAAGGGTAAAGAAATCGGGAGAAAACTTCCAAACAGAGATGTTCCACTTTGACAGCGTCCTGGGGTGGTGGTGCGTTCGCGTGCCAACAGCTCATAAAACGTCGTGCGAAGAGTTTTCCGAACCACGGTTGCGGTACACTCGGATAACCTTGAGGCCAGATAAACACACGCTACTACACTGTTCGTACGCTTTCGCTTTTACCACCACCACTACTCGCGCGTGTAAATAGCTTATCTCGTTTCGGCTGTTAAAAAGCCATGGCCAGAGTCATTGACTTAAAGGGAAGCGAGTGGAATAGGTGGTGGAAAAATTTCACCTACCCAATAGTGCGCTGTAAATGCTATCGCTTCCAAGACAAAACGGAACGCACAGATCGCGTGAGAAATTTTACGACATAATGGTGTCGATGGGACATAAAAAGCCCAGCGAGAAAGCTTCGCCCCAATCAATATTCATTCTTCATGCGTGAACGTGTAAATACACGTAATAGTTCTAGCGTTGTGCGTGTGATTTTACTTATCGCCGATGGTGGCAGGTTGAATCAAATCTACAGATAACAAATAATTTTCCGTTCTACGGGAGCTTTCCCACATGGCGACCTATCTCAATCCAGCTCTCACTGAGTATTCTTTTTACGAAACCACACAGTTTTCCTCTCACCACCACCGCCGGGTGAGTGTTATTTGTTCGACTGATTAATGTATTTCCGGTTAGGCAAGCGTTCTTTCGCCGGGAGCTCGTTCGTTGAACTCCGTCCCAGAGAGAACAAACGAACGAGGGTGCTTAATTAAACACAAACACACTACATCAATCCGACCGGCAGCGTTAGACACCACCCGTAAAGGACACCCGAAAGAGGATGAATGACGTGTAATAAATACAAACATACACTCGGTGCGGGGTGGATGGAGTGCTTTCATCACCAGCCGATTTGTCGTGAAATGTGCGTAGTTTAGTGTTCATGTGTAGGGAAATCGGAAGCTTTCCTCGCTCGAAAGGTGGTGTAGTATGTTTTCCTGCAAAAAGCTTTCTACTTGTGGTGTATTTATTTTTTGTCATTTGAGGAATAGACTCTTTGTTATGACGCTTTGACGTTTGTTGAAGTTAGATGTTTGCGACAGTTGCTTTTTCACTCAATTAATATTTATATTATGAACACAAGCATGAAACTGTGTTGGAGAGATATTTCTATTTGGTTGACCCATATAAAAAGGAAAAAAATGTATATTCTATAAATATAACCTGATTTCAAAATTGTAACCAATTCTCAACAGCGGAGGGTCTGTTTTTTTATTTATTTATTCTTCGCAAAAGAAAACATGTGAAATGTGTGTCAGACATCCTCATAGCATGCATCAACAAGCACGATCACTGTCTTCATTATTTCGCCTTGAATGCATGTAAATCCGATTCCAGTGCCATCCCGTTCAATTTTTACTCCACACCCAGAAAGAGTGAGAGAAGCAAAAAAAAACGCCAGCCTCTGTATCTCGTGTTTCGTTCACCGGGCGCTGTTCCCCGATGGACCTCGAAAAAACATGCAAATGATCTAAGCGTCTTGTTTTCTTCTGGCTCCGTCGCCTGAGAAGCTTGTAAACCACACAGCTGCACCAGCAGCAGCTCGATTGAATTCACATTTTGGGTGAAAAATCACGTACACTGCAGCTGCCAGTTGCATCCGCAACGAAAATGTCACTGCGCGGTCACAGCAAACTGCATGTGATTGTGCTCGTTTCGGTTTCCCATGACACACGATTTGAACTTTCCAGTGGCTCAATTGTTGCTGTCTCCCCGGGGGCAAAACCGACTGCTTTGCATATGGAGATGCTCTCTCGCTATGCTTTCAATACAGAAAAAAAATTGAAGTGAATGAGCTTTCCTTACTGTTGATGATGTTGCTGTTGCCGAGAGAGCATCATCGCAATCGCTGCAACCACTGTAACCCAAAACCGAATCAATCGAATCCAATCTCCTAGAACGGGGACAGCACAGACGCAGATAGTCAAAGAGGGGAAGAAAAAAAAATAGGGATGGTCCCTCGATCGGATAAACACGTGCTAAAGAGATTCGCACGACATCGTTCTCGACTCACCCCGGGTGACGTTACGGAAAATCGCTTTTCGATTTTTCTTTCTCTGTCACTGTCCTGTTCTTGTAAATACGCTGCGGGATGCAATATACTGGACGCACTGCAACGCAGCAGTGGCAGCACACTGGCAGATATTATTTTGCATCGTTTGATTGAATGTGGAAACGCTGAATGAATAATTCAACTGGGAGTATGATTACACGAAGGAAACGGAAGGAACAACTCGAACGCCAACTGCATCATATCACTCTGCGCTCCATTGTTTTGTCCCATCTCGCTACATTGAGGGAAGAAAGTGGCAGCGTCTCTAAAACATAAAATGGCACTCGAAAGACGCACGCGACATCATAAAACGCGGGCACGACATTATGAATTTTATGATGCCGGTACTTGCGCGTCATTTCAGTGCTCCCACGCGTACGCAAACTGTGAAGTCGGTGATCGCTTGCTGCATAAAGAGATGAATTCGCTCATTATTCCACCTCATGTAATCACGAATGATGCCTGGAATTGATGTATTAATTATGCTATCGCTGTGTACCGCCAAACTGTGCTTATTACGATGGTTTTTCGCGTTGATGATGGTAATCTTGTTAAATTGGGGTCATTTATATGACGCAACAGATGCAACAGAGCTTGGTTAGTTGGCAAATTTATATTAAATTTTGTTTATCATAGAAAAAGATTGACATCTTTTGAGCGCCTGAATGTATGCAATCAAGTGTGTTACCTTTGCGGGATTAATAGTATCCGATTTATTTCAATTTTTCAACGACATTTCATAAAAAATATGATCACATTTTCCACTGCGGCACGATCTACTTACGCTTGCGAAATCTACTTCCCAAACCCAGAAGCTTGTCGTGCCAAAGAACATATTTTTTCGCCCATTCACACTACTCAAAGCAAGCACCACTAACTAAATAGAGAGTGATGTGTGCCTGTA
This sequence comes from Anopheles farauti No. 4, assembly GCA_000956215.1. Classification (NCBI taxonomy): domain Eukaryota; kingdom Metazoa; phylum Arthropoda; class Insecta; order Diptera; family Culicidae; genus Anopheles; species Anopheles farauti No. 4. The sequence goes on from JXWZ01003905.1 coordinate 151,921, forward strand.
TGTATATTTATTCGCCCACGCGTGTATCTCAAGATGGTTTCCCGTGCTCCGTCCGTCCTGATTATGATCTCGGGCTGCTGGCGGTAGCCAAAACTGCAGTCCTCAGCTTCAGCAGCCGTCCACTCTGTTCCACCACGACCGTACCACCAACGGAAGGAAACGTTTTATATCACGGTTCTGTCTTTCGCTCACTCACTCTCTCTCTCTCTCTCTCTCTCTCTCTCTCTCTCTCACGCTTACTTTCTTCTTCATCGAAAAACTGTACGCGCCCGGCTCGGTGCCGGCTAGTGGCAATGACAGCGATGTGTTGCTGCCTGCGCGCTGTGCGGGTGTAACATAACTTTTTATGATTTACGAGCCGCTATTTTTCACCTAACCCCAAAAGCGCACCACCAAGACCGCGTGTGGTAGTGGCGCTATGGCAATGCCCTTCCTGTTGTTGTTCATTCTTTTTTTTTTTTTTTTATGTGCCGTGTGTCGCGAATCCCAAAACAGAAGAACCCGCGACAGTGCGAGTATATTCGTGCGCTGGCATGGCGAATGGTTTATTTTTATAGCGGCGGTTGACATTTATGGTCAATTAGTTTGGATTATAGTGATTTTCACGGTTTTACCGTCGTCTTCCTGCCCGTCGTCGCTAGCCACCGTCGCGCGTATGCCGTTGCTTCGAGTCGTAGGCACTGTCGTGAGAAAGATTTTATGAACCATACAAGAAGCCAGTGGAGGAAACTATTTTGTTTTTAATAAAGTTCTGCGGATGAGCAATATTAAAAATATGCTTGGCAATGATAAAGAAACTTTGCCGATGAAACAATCGAATGAAGCGTTATTAATTTCGTACGCGTACGTATCTACCCACACAGCACACATACATACATGTGTTCCTTTCCGTACGGTCAGTGCCCTTTCCGTGAGCGTGTGAACACGTCCCATGGATGGGAGAAGCGAAAAAGCGCGTGGGAAAGGTCAGTAAATGCGTTTCCCTTGCGCAGCGGGTTTCCGGAGTTTCCTTCCGCCTGTGTGGTGGTTCTTTAACGTCATTCCAGCGGTCAAAGATCACGTGCTCACACACACTCACACGGGACGAGGATGAGGGTGGAAATATCGTTTCATATCGATTCGAAATGCATTTACAATTTGACTTCATCGTCTCGCAATCGGTTCGCCGTACGCCAAAGGGAACGAATGGAAGCGGATGCTGTGGGAATAATGCAACACAACTATTATCCTGATTTCAGGAAATATCATCCTTTGCACTGCCCCGCACACCAGTGGCACCAGTGGCAGTGAGGTTAAAGAACCGTTTAAAGAGCGGAAAATGGTTGCACTCGGCCCGGGGTGGGATTGACATCATCACCGGCAAACCGGATAAGGTCCAGCTCCAGCGAGGGATATTCATGGTGGGGTTGCTTCAAGTTTTGCCCTGACGGTCGATTTCCGTAGCAACATCCCACTGCTCCCGCAGGATGCAGCGTTGATGATGATGAAATTATTATTATCGTATCATAAGCGAGCGATTCTTTCGACGTGATGTGTGTAAGTGTGCGTGTGGTCCCTTCGGACGTCACACGCTGGTTTGCCGTGGTTAGGTATGAAAAGTCATTTCCCGCGGCTCACAATGTTCACAGTGGCTGTGTTCGGCAGAATCCCGTGTTTGAAATCGATCCAACTGGCCGGAGTGAAGGCAACCACTTGATCCTCGAGCCACATATATCTACGGGAACGCAGCGTCGCGCCATCCCGTGACCTGATGTCCAGTGTTTTATGTAGCGTAAATTATGCTTTCCGCTTCTTTGAGCTTGAAACAATGGCTGGCGGGTTTTAGCTCGTCGTGGGCAAGCGCACGCCGGCGCGCTTTGTTTCTTTTCCATCCACCCTCACGATCCACAGCGCCCGTATGGGGAAGGATAATGGATGGGACCTCTTGCTCAATGACAAGTGAAATTTGATCTAGTTTTGATATCGATTCCGACAGTGCAATGCGTGTGTCCTTACGGATGGTGTGTGTGTGTCTGTCGATTCGCAGCCTCGAATGGCCTCGTTCCAGATAACAGAAGCGTGGGCTAGCAGCATGCCGGAAAAGCAATGCGGAACTGATACTCACCACTGGATTCTTGTGACAGTTTCATCATAAATAAATGATAACTATGTGCGTAAGCGCGGGAGGTGATTATTTAATCGTGCTGAGCTAGCAATGGTTGATTGTATTTTACTTTGGGGGATAAGTTCTTCGTTACGTATTTGTTTACCAGCATCTATGTCTGCATTTTCATCTTCATTTTATTTATTACGTATTGTTTTATTCTACTAACTTTGCTAACTAAGGTGCCTCTAACATAGTTGCGTAAAATCTCCTTTCCTTCCTTCTTCCTAAAATCACATTTCGATGCGCCTAGACGTATGCAATGTTGATACATCTTTGAAAGAAGAATATTAATCTAAAAAGCATGTATCAATTTACACGCAAAACATATGTAAAGTGAATTCTCTGCTTCTTTACGGGAAGGTTTGGTAACTTTTGTTTTTTTTTTCATTATTTTAAAATCAAGAAATGCATAAAATGAACAAAGCACTAAAAAAGATTCGGTACATCAAATACAATTATCACATTTTATTTCACTTGAATAAAAAGTTTCCATCTCTATCTCTATCGGATTCGGATCGGAGATTTGGCGTCATTCATCCCGGTCATTTTAATGACTTGTGTTGCCTGGAGCTGTTTCTAGATAAAAAAAAAACAACTCGTCAGTCACAACCATAGGCACTGGAAATAATTAAAATGGATCCGAAGCCCAATTATTTCTGATGACCCTTGCGATGTTCCGCATTGAGGTACGGTAGCGATACCATCCGCACTACCAACGCTCGAGGCTACACTTGCAATCGATCTCAATGTAATTTGAGCTTTTGTTACTGCAGTCGCAGCGTAAATAGTCGTTCTGGCGCTAAAAGCTACAACATCTCGCTGCGTGCAATTTTAATTTGAAACGAAAAAAAACGAAAGGAACGATTCCAATTTTACCCTGGTTTTACTGCACCACCGGAGTTCATGCTGCCTGGTGTAATTTGTTTGCAAGAAACATTCCACCCGGTGACATCTCCATTCCCTATTTTCGCATGAAAAACCTCAAAAGAAGTTAAAAAAAAAACATTCCCGTTTTGGACATTTCGATGGTAATAGAATCTTTTCATCAACTCACCACCGGGCTGCTGACGCCCGTTTATGCCGGTTTGTTGACGCATTTCGTCGGTCCCGTCCCGACGTTGTATCGCTTTTTATTTCAATTCACCGGCTCCGTTTTGCGAAACGTTGGTGTGGCATTGAAACAAATAGTCCGATTCTGGTGCAACGGGTGAGAAAATGCGATACGTTTCATTCACACCCGGCTCTGAAGTTTTCCCAAAACTAGACATGGCAGTAGGGTGGTCAAATTCCTCCGAAAAAGTGTTTCGTATTTTGAAGCGTTTTTTTTCTCCTTGGTGTTTGCAAAACGAAAGTGGCGCACTAGTGGTAGACCATGAAACGAACGTGCTATTTTTGCTCCCCCTCCACTCACCGATGACGGCCAGTGTGTCAGTGCGGAAAAGTTCTTGATTCCTCTTCATCGTCTGGATTCTCGATAGACGCTGGGCAGGGACGTCTCGTCCGTGCTTCGTTGCCCGTGATCACGAAAAACATACAGCATGGTGCACCTTCAAACCACCGAAAGGCGACAGAGGAGTGCAAGAAAGTAAAACCCGTAAGCCCGTACAGGATAAAACGATTAGGGCGCGCCCAACACACGGCTGCACAAGACTTTCGCACACACACATCGTTTATGTAACGTCAGCTAGTTCGTTCTCGACGAGTTCGTTCCTATTTTTCTTCTTTACAAACCACTTCACAAAACCACACGCTCAAGAAGAAAAAAAGTGAAAGTTTAAGCAGTTTCGGGATTCGGATGCGGACGATTCCTCCACCGCTTCTGCCGAGCCCCGCCCGCTCCCGGTGTAACACGTTTCGATCAACTGCGGTAATTTGGCGTGAGGCAAAAATTGGCCAGACAGAATGCAGACATCATCAGATGGGAGGTACGGCTCTCGAGCGCACACCGAGCGGATGAGCCGGGTCGTAAAATGTACGTAACTCCATCGTCAGAAGCGCTGCAAGAGTAATGGGCCCGGGATTGGCACCGGGAAATTGATGCCTTTTGATGAATTTTCTTACGTTCGATCGATCGATGGAGGCGCCTGGTTCGGCTTGCGGAAGGTTTGGCGGGAAGGGAGCCACCGGTGTTCCCGGACCGGCGCACCCATAATGCGATGATGCCCAATTGTCCCACCGAATGCCGTTCGGAAATGTATGCAGTCGGACCGTGGAATCGGGGTCGCATGTGTCGGAATCCAAAAAATGGAAAGCGATCACTAAACCGGCTTTTGTAACAGCTCGCCAGGCGGATGATGCTGATATCATCCCGGTGGCACCCAGTATCGGTAACGGTTTGTCCTAGATATGCCATTAGCAATAGCGAGTCGTGCAGCCGCTCCATCTTTCCCTGCAGAATGTTCGTGCATTCTTACATTCCGAATAAATTGCTTTTCGTCCCGTGTCACTTCGTCGGTGCGTTTTATCGATGCCTCACGCCACTTTAGCGCCATTGATTTTATCACCGCCCGCTCTCCCATCCCAGCCCGCTAGCATTTGTTGCACTTCTTTACTTATCATCTCGCACACTTCTTTTTTTTCCAGTGCTCTCGCTTCCTATGCGATAGTAAAGAGCATTCCTCGCAGCACGATAGAAGAATCCCATCGTTGTCGTCGATGCAGATTTCCATAGAATAATGTTTACCGTACACTCTTGCGCCAGCACGATCAGCACTGTCTATGTACGTGTGTGTGTGTGTGCAGGAAGCAATCCCCAGGAACAATGGAATGTGAATGTCGTCCGGTGCCATTTTTTCCCTTCACTTACAATCTTCCTACGTATCTTACATGCGCCACTTACAAGCGACATTAGTTTTCGTATCATTATTTTTATAGCATGTTAGTCAGCTTTTCAGTCGGTGGCTTGATAGTTTGTCGGTGTATGAGTGTGTGTGTGTGTTCGGTTCACTTCCATCCCAGCCACCCAAGAACACAGTGTGTAACTAAAGCAATGGAAAGTAGTTACAGTGATGCTGACGCCTGTAATGGTTATTGTCCACAGTGCGCTGCGGTCAAATGCAGGGTAGGAAAGATCACGCAAGTAGACTTTCATGTTCTCCTTTTTATGACGTACTAGCATGGGTTCTAAAGCTTTTCTTAGCTCGCGAGTAGAGCGTACGAGTGCAGTCGGATCGAACATTTTCACTTCTTTTCTTCCGTGACGTTATGAATCTTGCTGACGGAAGTAATTCAACAAGAGATTATAGTGTGGCAGACAAAAATGATCTTTTTTTCCAAAATAAAGTACCATTATGAGTCTTTTTGATCGTTACTCAGTTGAACATTGTTTTGAGATTCAATCCTTCGCTTTGATATTTTTTTCTGTTTGGGGTCTGAAACTTTTCTTATTATAATCTTAAATTGACGCATCAACGTTAGGCTTATGATATTTTTATGTAGAATACTATTTTTAAATTCTGTAAAATGTCTCCGTTCCCGTTCTTTGAAGAACAAAACCGTCTAAGTTTAGTTGTTCCCTGTTAAAAAAATATTTAAAAGAACACACAAAACATGAAGATCTTCACAGTACAATCTGAATTCGTTTGCTTCACTGCACAAAACCGTACTAAACAGCACCGATTTCGGCCAGCGAAACAAACCGTTCCAACATTTCAATTACCGATGAATTCATGCGTCACAGCGCAATTGCATGAAGCTTACCGATTCCAAACTCAATCCCGGAGTCTGGCACGAGTCGACAACGCTGATTGCAAATTCATTCCATTTTGTCGTGTGGAACATGCGGCCAGAAGGAGGGCAAATTTTGGCAAAACAATTTACAAACAATCGTACATCGCATATCGCACACAAAACTTCTAGCATAATCCCGCGCCCTCGGTCGCAACGGAAGAAGTCCTCAAAGATGTCCTAGAATAACACTGTTACTCTCTCGTGCGCATCGGGACCCGGGGAGGCTACAGGCGATGAAGTTGAATTAGCAAACTTTCTCTATTATCTCTTCACTCGCGTCTTTTGCCACAAGAAAAGGGCTTGAAAAAAGTGGTTTGCAGAAAATGCATCGTGTATGGTGTGGTTTGATCGGGGTAAAGTTCGTTCGAATAAGCTTCACCACCTTCGCTGCTCGTGCGTTGCGAAGCAAGTGTTTCCAGTGCTAAACGCGCGCATAAGAAGCCGCGAGCGTGCAAAAACCCTTATCAATTTGCTGCCGTAAATCATTGCGCAAGAGTTGATGCTTTTTTGACACTCCGTTCCAGAGGAGCGGGACGAGCATGCCAGCCGAGCAAACGCCTTTCGGAACGGCGTAGCAAACCGCATCACGTTGCCGTGCGTTCGCAGCTAAGCAACCCACTTGATGCATGCTGTGCGCTACAAACAATGCTAAAATTTCAAACCATCACCACACCGCGTGTGCATACAGCAGCTTGAAAGATTTATTCAAGATGATGCCACAGCCAGACGCCGTCGATTTGTACCCGAACTAGTTCTTCTCTACGCCACCGTACACCAACCGATCTCGGGTGGCGGAGGAAAGTTTTGCACTCAAAATGCATAAATGCATACGAGGCGGATTTGTGCGGCGTTGTGGCGATAGTTTCGAGTGCTGGCAGGAATGAAAGTTACTCAAACTGGGTTTCCTCGGCTCTATACAGTCTCTTGTTTTCTTACTTTATATTCAATTTTTGCTTTCGTCAGATATTTTCTAAGATTAAAAATGACGCCTGTGGCGTGGGATTGTTTTTCAACATTTTTCTTCGATTCAAGTATAGATATGTGACACGATTTATTAAAAAAAAATTCACAAATCCAAGGTATCTATTTTGAAAAGATATTCGAATAGATTTTAGCTTAATATTCAATATGTACGCTTTACGTTGCATACTTTTAGGCTGACTTTGAAAGACCTGTATGGTATGCAATCCGTCGAACACATGTGCGAAATTGTTTAAGATACAAATATTATGGTTTTAAATTATGTTAATAATATTTCTAAAACAAAGCATCAGCACAAACGATGATTTCAATATCACAGCACGTAAAGATTCTTATTTCCAAGGGGACAATAAAGCGATACCAGTAAGTTTTCATGCAATAAATAATGCATGAACGATCTTGCTGCCTCACGAAGCTTCACGAACGAACAAAATCTCTCACAAACGTTGCATCTAAACATTACATCGATCTTCCCACAACTTCTCCAGCTCGTTTCCTGTGTTCGCCTCGAAAGCAACCTCTAAATGATGAAGGAAATTGATGGCCACCATGACCCACAAACGCAGGAAGATGTTGCTGCGGCTGCTGCTTCTACTGCTGCTGCTGTTGCAACTACTTTCGGTGCATTATTTTCTGCATTTTTCATGAGCCGGAAACCGAAACCTGTTTGTTCCTACCGTGACAAACAGTGGCAGCGTGCAACAACGACAACCCGCACCGAGGATCCTCATGGTTCCATGCTCGGTGATGCATGATTTATGGCCCGCTCGGTTCTGACCGCTGCATCGTGTATAAATTAGCGTCTTATCGTGTTCGTGCCTTTTGTCTCCACTGGCACTGGCACTGATTCGTTGATAAACAACCTTTTTTCTGCCCAGCACGAGCACGGTTGTTTTTTTCTTCCAGCTCTGCTCCCGCTTCTCGGTTGCCTGATAGAAGGTTACGGAAGATTCCGCGACCGAACCACCGAAATCAGATGGGCGGAGGAAAATTTAGTGAAAAAGTTTTTATTTTCCATTGGCAGTGAGATGCAGGAAAAAAACGGGCAGGCCATGAGAAAATTGTTTTTTTTTTTACTTTATCTCTTGTTGCCGGCTTTGCGCGTGCTTTCATGTGTGTCTTTTTGCCATCGCGCTGGCGATGGACTCAGCGCGAGGACAAATGAGAACATCAGCCTTCGCTCTCATAAAACCATTCAACCCACACTAGCCGGAAGCGCGATGGGAAAAGCATCGTGCGTAAGGATATTAGAACGATTTCAAACCTCGTGCCACCGCCCCCCACCAGGAAGGAAATGGCAAGAAACGCCAAAAGTCTCCGTGGAAGGAAAAGTTATGCACAGATTCGTGCTTTTTCGCCATTTTCTCATCCGCTAGCCAGTTAAAATGGCTCACGGTCGTGTTCGGCTCAGGTTGCAGGGGGAATGAAACCGACCGGGAGGCCGTCCGTCGGAGGTGTTCTTATGATAAATGATTGTTTTCCAAGCTTCTATTGGGTGGCACCGGCGCTCGGACTAAGTGTGGTTACTTTCGAAAGGGTCTCGCCATGTCGTGTCGTTTTTTTTTGTTGGTGCTTGCTTCTTCCTCCACCTCCACCCGGAGGTGTCCCTGTCAAAAATCACATTCTGCGTGCGAGATGCCTTTTTTCCCACGGTTTCATTGCCAAATCTATTTCAAATGTGCTTCCGTGCGTTTTCTTTTGCCCACGCTTTGCTCTGTGCCGTATGGAACCGTGATGGAAGATTGTGCCCTCGATCGGTCGCAGTCCGGTGGTCCGCTGTCCACATGGGTGGGTTTTTTTTTTTCGAGCGGGGAAGGAGAAACTGTTTCAGCTTATCACAAACGACATCCGCTTCCCGTTCATTTATTATAACGGGGGTGCAGGAATCTCATTTGGCTGTCATAAACATGCCCGTTTCGGCATGCTAACTTATGACTAGTTTGTAAAACTGTGCATAAAAGGGATGGTTGAATATCTTCCCACGATTGGGCGGTGGAGTTTAGTTTGATTTCATAGGTTATTCCAGTGTTAAAAACACAGCCAAATAAACTATTTACATAATTACCATATTTTTTAAAATAATAAACATATTTTGCTTTTTGAAGCTTAAATATTAAGGTTTGATTCTTTTTCACATTTATCAAACCATTAAAGTAAGCGTATGTCGTCATTCCACCTTCTTACCTTACCCATGTACAGAAAATTGATTATGTGCAACGGAAATTTTGACACATGGTTCCTGTGGGAGACGTACAAAAACGATTAAAAAAAAAACAGTGTACATATCCATGGTGTGACGTAAAGTTTCGTGTTCATTTATCTTGTCCTTTCAATGGATCCTATGGCAGTGTAAGTTTCTGTTATCATTTTTATCCCGACCGATTGCTTTCATCGAATAGAGAACATCATAACAAAAGAATAAAAGTAGGTCAGTTGGCTGGGCTTGCCAATAAAAAACGTCATAAGAAAATATTGATTCGATGAAACGGAAAAATCCAACATATGCTGTTGTACACTCCACTGCATGCGTATTTTGGTTTGTGAAACAATTTGCGTTTTAAAAGCGCTTTTTTAAGCATTCCAGGCGCTTTTTCATGCAGTCTTTGCCATGAACGCCTAAATGTATGCAAACAAATGCGCTTCTCTAGAGCTTTCTCGTTGCTTATTTATTCTTGATTTCTATATTTTAGTACATGTTTATTGCAGGCTCGTTTCTAAAATGTTACCTTACTGGCAATTTTATTGATTACAACCCCGAACAAGGTTATGAAACTTTAAAACCAAGCTATTAATCGACTCGAATAAAACCAAATTACATTGCAATCATTATTAATAATGCGTTCCCCTAAACCATTTAACATAATAAACCGAAACATGATCCTTATAGTTTGCTAGTGTCCATTATCCAACCCGACCGTACGGAACCGCTCGCATCATCAACAGTCGGATAAAATCGTATCTTGTGTCTTAAGTAGGCTCATCTACTCACACGACCTGCTGCCGACCTTTCTCATGCATGGGGAGACATATTTGCACAGCAGCCGACAGAAGCCGGCCGGCCGGTCGTTGAATCCCTACGGTGTGCCTTCATCAGACGACACTTTACCCGGTGCGAAACCTTTGCCCCGAACCTCGGTGCCACTCGCAACCAGCTACGCCACGAGCCGGGGTCGAGCGTGACCGTCATCCTCATCGGCGTCATATTTGGTGACAAACAATCGGAGGCATGAATTACCACCGCTTGCCCGGTGGATTGGGGTATAGAATTTTAATCTCTTTACCTCGAACCGTTGTCGTCGCCATCACCTGCGTCACCCGGTTTCATTCGACACCGGGAGGCAGCCTGTGCCGAGAAAAGAATCCCCAAAAATGGTCTCGAAATTGACGCCTCCTAGGCTTCAGTGCTGTGCTACGGAGGTTTTCTTTTGTGTGCCGCTTTTCCTACGCTACGCCGGCCTCAATCGGTCGAAACGAGATCGTTAAAAGGCGTCTGAGGCGATCCTCTGCCTTGTGGGGGCCATTTGTGCACGATAAGGTGACGGGAAACGGTCCATGGGCCTCCCTGGAAACGGTCTCCCTGACACGTTGGGATGATAAATTGGTTTTTTCGGTGGCCCATCCGTTGGCCTAGACGCTGAAGTTGTTATTTTGCGTTATCCCTTTGCTGTCCACCAAATCTCCCAGCCCAGGACCAGCATCCCGCGGAACTGGAAGCTGTGTTTGTTTGGTACCGCATCTTGTTGTGCTCTTCCACGTTCGTCTGGTTTACCCCACCAAATCAATTTCTTTTTTTTTTAATGCATGACCGAACGAGCGAACGGGCAACGCCTGAGAAGACAGCGATAAAAGGAAGCCACAGCCGGGCCGGGCTGTGAAGCATGTCATTTGCTCCTAGCACTGTGTGCCCCATTAACCACGCGTCACGTGTGCGTATGTGTATGTCGAGTGTCATAACCATCGCCACAAGGAGCCTCGAGCCGACCGGAACCGTGGATCAACACGGTGAGGGCAAGTTGTATCAAATTAGTACGTTCGTCCGCGTGTAAAAGGGACCTTCCCCTGCAAAGGTGCTTCTTACATTCCGACACCTTTACGCGTCAGCCCTCCGTCGCGTCCTTTGTGTAAAATCTCAGCACGAAGGTTTTGGAAAAGAAAAAAAAAGGAGACAAGCAAACCGACTATGATGGATTTATTTTTATGTCCCGACCCACCGCGGGGATCCCCGGCGTGATACAAAATCGCGATACACGAAATCGCTCGGATGGTCAAAATAATGGGCTCCTCGTTTTTGGAGGGGTGGCCCGACTAGGGTGACTAGGGTGGATATCTGATCCGCTACTTTCACTCCGCTTTGACGGCCCAAGGGAGGATCGCCACCGGATCGGTTTGGATTCCTTTTTTTCACCTCGGCTCTCGCACCGAACTGATAGTGGAGGCCTCCAATCTCGCAAGAACCATTTCACGCAGTGTTTTGCTCGACTTGTTACAAACTTTGTTGCGAGATTTTTTTCGTTTTTTTTTATTATGGGCTCTTTACTTTCTTTCCGGCTACGACTCGCGGTCGTAAATGTCACAGCAGGGGTTTGGAATCGAGAAGATAAAACACACAAAAAATATAGACATTTTCTTGCCGGATATTCATCCGTTTTAATAGTGAAGCTGATGAATCAGTGGGGACCGGCGCTAAATGTTGCTGACGTCATTTTTACGTCGGGTGAAATGTTTTTTCTTCCTCAACCAAAATGGAAAAAAAATGTTTCTAATCTTACTGTAACCGATCGAGGAGACATTTGGACAGTTTTTCGGTTTTTTAGATGTTTTTAAAATGTATTTAGTGGTTTTGTAATTAGTTATATATTTGTCAAGATGAAGTTTCTTTGTAAAATTTTAATTTTCATATCCATTTAATTACCATCCAATGTTTTGAAAAATGTTTTTCTGTATGTTTTGCATCATTATTTTTATGAGATAATTCTTATATTCTAAAGAACAAAATTAATTTTTTCTAGTTACTTAAGTAATTAAGGAATGTGGTACACCTATAAAATGATCCTAAAAATATAAATTTATTGAACATTTTTATTGCAAGACCTATTCAACACAGTTCAGTTTCTTTAGTGTTCATTCTTATCTCTACGATCGATCCAAGAACGACCATACATGTCCAATGGAATCAAGAGCGTTACTCGAGAACAACAGGCTTAAAACAGATGGAAAGAATCGAAAAGAAGGGATTTTCCAGCAGGATTCACTCCTAAGCAGAACCATTGTATTGGCTGTTGGTTTTTTTTCGGAATACTGCATTCGTTCAAAAGCATTCCGGAAGCCGCAAAGCTACATTTTCTTCGACTTTATTACATTATCTTTCCCGCCGCTACTACTCGTATCCAAACAGAGTTTGCTCCACCGGCTGGGGCAATTCAGCCATCTCCATTTCCGTGCTTAACTAGATTATTATATCCAACCACGCGCCCTAGCTAACAAGAATAACAATATTTTCGATGTTTTATGGTAAACGTTCGTATTTGCCGTTTATCACTGCCCAAGAGTGTAAACAACACTTTCGAAAGCAGTGGGAAAAGTTTCTTCTTTTCATCCAGGAGTTGATTCTATTTTTTCTGAACATCAACTAGGCCAAACCTATTACCGTGCGCCGACCAATCGTGAGCCGACTAATCGTGCTAGTTTTCGGGGGGAGTGGTGGTAATTATTTAACCATCTAGGCTTCTTTTAATCGAACTTAGGTGGACCATAAATTACCTGTCGTAATGTTGTTCGCATCGCACGGGGTACGTCAAAGCAGTTGAAAACGACAAAAGGCTTCCAACTGCTATGTTTTCGTTTTTCTCTATTCCAAAAACCGTGGAAGAATAAAAAGAACATTTATTTCAGGCAATAAATTCGACCCTTTCGGTGCTGCGTGTCGATTATTTTAGTTCGTGATCTCCTTCCACAAACCATCGGCTAATGATGATTTCTAATGGAGTCATTTTTTCTTCTCTTCTTTCGTTTTTTTCCCCCACAGAGATCTAAGTAACAACAACATAACCAACCTACCAAATAAGTCATTCGACATGCTGCCAAATCTGGAGGAGCTGTAAGTATGAAATATTAACTTTTCGCTCGCTCGGAAGTAAAGTCTCGGCGAGGCAATAATTAATGTACCACCAGCGAAACGTTTGAAGGAAGCAGCAAAGGGAGAGAGCAACAAAAATGCATCAAACGAGCTCGTGTTTGCCGGTTTATAGGAGAAAGTTTCTGCTCTGCTCTGCCCTGCAATTGACACAGGACTTTTCTTATCAAAAGTAATTAAATCGAACACCGTCGAAGGCTTGCACGTCTTTAGACCTCATTCCACTGTCGATGCTGGATGGGGAAAGGTATACGTTGGAATCAGTTTCCGCATTGCCGATCGACGGTGCGATGAGTGCAAATATTTTGTAATTAAAAAGTTTTTTTTCCTGTCGCTCCCCTGTCCAAACTCGGTACTTTCACCGGTTTTATGTCGTCAATTTTATTAGTTTGACGCGCTGTTGAGTAATCGATTTGATGAAGTGGACGATGATGAGGATCTTACCTACCCGTTGGAACCGATGTTCCGACGAGATGGATATTCATTTGGAAAAGTTTTCTTTGCAAAATGGCATTAAAAAGTTTGCTGCAATGATTTGGAGCTACTATTAGATCTTGGAAATCGTGTTAAATACAGCTAGACCCAAGTTACAGATGTACTATGAGCATGATTAAAGTTTTATGTTTTTTATCTTTGTAATCGGTAGTAATGTAATCTTTGTAATTATATATTAAGCCGCAAGAAATTTTGAAAATATTTTATATTCGTTTGAAAAAATATTCAGGACACAAACCTTTGCTTTAACTTTTAGATGTTTTTCAAATATTTGCTCTTTAGTTTAATTTGGTCAACTGTACATCTATGGAAAGGTATTTTTTAAGCCTCGTTTGTTTATATTGCTTTACATATGAGAAAAAGGTTCCTCATAGAACCAAACTCATTAGGAAGAATTATGTTAGTTTAGCTTCCCGGTTGGCTAAGATAGGATGGAAGACAAATCCGTATTGAGGGCACAGCAAAGTTTCCTCAACAGAATTCTACATTCGAACGTCTTTTAATATTGCTTATTTAGAGAAACCTCACTCAAACTAACTTACTCGCCTCTCTGTTTCTTCTCCTTTCTCCAGCATCCTCTCCCACAACAAGCTGGATCACATCAACAGCGAGGCGTTCTTCGGGCTTTCCAACCTGAAGAAGATTGCTCTGCAAGGCTGTGGTTTAACAAGTGTCCCGATGGAGGCGCTGAGACGCCTCCGGACGATGAACGCTCTGTAAGTTTCGTACCTTGCCGCTTCACCGCCCAATTTCCAAGAACTCACCACTGGGACATTTGTGTTGCAGCTACCTTGACAACAACCTAATCGCCGACATGGAGAACGTTACCTTGCGGGGGTTTCATGTGCTGAAGAGCCTGCGACTGGAGGGCAATCTGCTGCAGCGGGTACCGACGGACGCACTGATCGGACTGAGATCATTAGAAGCTTTGTAAGTTGCAGCTCGAGAAGTTTACACACTTTGCAGAGCAAACCGGAAGTTAATTGGGTAAAAACAAGTTTCAATGGTGATCTCAATTCCGAGGAATCAGCTCAATCCCGCACTGGAGATATTGCATTGATTCTTCAACTTCACTTCCTGAGAGCACTCGAAACGGAATGGATCTGTCAAAACTTGCTCCAAACATCATCAACATTCAATTGAATAATCAATCATATCCTTCACATGCAGCACCACCGCTAGCGTCGGTACAGCAATGTCCTCTCGCAGCTTTTGCTCCACAATAAATGCATCCAGAAATCAATCGCTCCACGTATGATTGCACAATGGGTCTTATTTGGCATGGATATGGTCCCTTCCTCGCTTCCGTTCCTGCATCGGTGACACGTGATACGCGCGTATCTGTTTCAACTGCAAGATGCAACTTTTGTTGGCCGCACGCCAGCAAATTGGTGGAGTTCCGAACCGTTCCGTTCCGAGGCCGGAAAGGACGGGTTCGCCCCGCTGTTTGAGTGATGTCGCATGCTTTGACCGGGATTGGGCACATGACATTATTTCAGCTGACAGCTGAGAAAATGTGTCACCGGGTGGACCCAAGCGTACGTCCTTTAAGAAAGCGCAAAAAAGCGCTCTCGCAGCAGCGCAATCAGCCTGAAAGCTAGCGGGCTGACTCGTTGGTTGGTTGGTGTCATGTTGTGTTTTGTTCATTGGATCATTCCAGTTCCGAAGAAAAGGAAACGAATGCACTGCGGCGTGAAAAATGATGCCACTCTCGCCATCGCCAGTCAGCGTCACGACTTGCCAGCTAGTGTGGGACGGAAATTGATACATTATGCTTGCTTCTTTTTTTTTTCATTGCAGAAATCTAGGTAATAATTTACTCACAATAATCAGTGAAAGAGATTTTCCAGTTTTGGATAATTTATACATGTTGTAAGTAGCTGCCGTGATGAAACTCGTTTTAAAACCCACCGCGTTGTAATGCTCTTCCATTTCCGCTTCATTTGCAGAATATTAAGACGAAATCAAATAAGTGAAATTACTTCCGGTGCTTTAACGAACCTAACACGACTCAAAGTTTTGTAAGTATGCCCGTACTGCCACCGACTAACTTCAGCAAGTCACGCCAACAGCCAAGTCCTCACCTGCCTACCCACCGAAACCCCGAAAAAGAAAACGTCCCACCCGAATCGAATCGTTTGTCGTTGTCGTCGTCATTCGCCAAAAACAGACCCACCACCACCCATTGCCGACCCCAATAGGTCACAAGACAACGGGGGCAAAACAAAAAAAAACAATTCATGGCCCCAAACTTCGCATCAGATCGGTGTAGATAAATTTCGCACGTAAATAAATCCTCCCCGAGCACCGAACGATTCGGAGGGAGGCGCGATTCCTGGAACAATTCGCATGCAACGGGTGCAGCAACTCCGTGCGGGAGACGCTGTTGGTGGGCGGGGAGTGCGAAAAAGTTTGCCAAAATTATTTGCATAAAACCATTCCCGCTCGGGCCGCCTCGTTGTTTCTTATGCGCTGGTAGAATCATTCGATCGTTTCGTCGGTTACGTTCCCGTTTTCTCTCCCGCTCGCCTACCAGGCGATTAAAACTTTCAGTCCGTAAGCAGTGTGCGTTTCCTCTTTTTTTATTTTTGGAAGTGGGTTGGTTTTCGGTGAGGATGCATCGCATTTCCTGTGTTCTAAACGATTGCACTTTTCCCACATTTGTCCCATTGCAGAGATGTAGATGATAATAGCTTAAGCTCCGTGCCTGTTGGCCTCGAGAACCTAATGATGCTGCAGGAAATGTAAGTACATGCCCCGGTGAGGAGAGCGGATATCGGGCAGCGGGGGAAGGATAGAAGTTATGCACTTTGCCTCGAGCCGGGCCATAAACGATGCGGGAGGTGATGTGTAACTTTTTACCCTTTTGACCTCAAAGCGTATTATAATCGGGTTCGGTAACGACTACTGGTAGTGATGACCCGGGCCAAAAAAAAAAAAACGAGATCTTCCTGGCGTGTTACCCCGGGGTTAAATGGCCGACCACGATTGCACGAGAATATACCTCGTCGTACTCGTGGATCTATCGGGGCTTCGTTGCCAGGGATCGTAAAGAAATATGCTTCACCACCCAGAGGAGGATGGTAAAAACTGCAGCGAACAAGTGGGCAGACCTATTTCCTGGCAATTTAATCTCTTATTTCACATTACCTCATCACTCATTTTTCCTATCCCATCGCATCCACACACTGCGAAGAAAATGCGACGCAAATGGCCATATTTCAGTTTTTTTTTTATCTTCATGTTTCGGGGCATTTATTCTTCTGGCTTCATCGTTTAAAATTTATTGTGCAGTAAAAACACGATTTCTGGATGGAATTTCACATTAAATTCTAAATCAATAACCATATTATTGTGTTTTATAATCGTTTTTAATACTCTTTTATACATTATTATAAAAGAGTATTGTATAATAAATATGTATTTTATACATTATTTGTTTTCCGCCTCAATTGTATATGTTTTCATGTTTTTGCTGTTGAATTTATAAAAAAAATCTTTGAACTGTTTTTAATTCAATTAAAATACGTTCAGTTTTACGATGTGTTGTTTAGTGTTCGTTCCTTCCTCGAAGAGTCTGCCGCAATTTTTATTTTATTTACTCGACCACTGTATGCACCAACTGTCCAACTGATACAAGCTCTACACCACAATTACACTGGTAGCCAATTTTCCATCATCAAACCAGCATCCACCAGCGAGGACGAATGCGCTGCGATTGAAATAAAAAGCAGTTTTTTTTTTGTCTCTTCCCAACGCAACGAAAGGAAACCGAAAGGGAAGAACCCCCGGTGATGAACCTGGGCAAAAAGAAACCGGGGCAATTATCCAACTTTTGTCTCCCCCCCGGTCAGCGTTGTTCGCTTTTTAACTAATTGGATTTACCTTCCCATTAGCCGTGTTGCTGGCCTGAGCATCGCTAGCGGCATATCTTCCCAGGCTCCAAGAAGCCCGAGAAAACTACCGGGAACAACTATCGTATCGCCCACGTTTTCTGCTCTTTAATGCACGCCAGCTTGCGTTGTGCGCTATGTCCATCAAAAGGAGCGGATTTTTCAACCCATCTCGGGCGTGTACCGCGATAGTGCTTTGTCGATCCCCTGCGCCAACCGTGGTCAACCGTGGCCGGCATGCTGGCAGACACCCTGTGTAGCACCAGCACTAGCTGGTGGGTCGCCTAGTGTCCGGCTTTCGCTTCCGGCTTCATTCATTATTCATAAGCCTTTCAACATTTCTGCTGTAAGATTTACGTCGTTTTCTATTAGTGGCCAGCGGGTTTCGGCTTTGTCAGCAGTTTGCGCTTCCCGCTAGCGCTGCTGGATGATGTGGAGCTGCTGCTAGTTGTCATGAGGATCTCCTGGAGCGACGGTACAATACGATCCGCAGATCCTTTCTTCACACCAGCCAATCTTGCCGGCACTGACAGACCGCTGGAGAAATACGCCAAGACGATGAGAAATAGAAATTTTCATCCGTCGCCATAGTTTCGTATGGTTTGCATTTATTTACTGGCGGAGTGATCAAAACTCCATCGGGAAGCTTTCCATTGTGGGAAGCTTCGTTCACTGCGTATAATAAAGTTTTTTTTTGTTAGGTTATTCATTGTTCTCGATGTATTGTTTGCCGTAAGGAAATATGTAAATATTCCGTTGTTGGATACAGTGTAGGTCTTTTAAATTCCATTTAAATAACATCTAATTTTTCATACTTACAAAACTGGTGTTTCAAGAAAACTTGTAAGCAACATGTAAGAAACCCAAAAACGGTCTTCTCTCAGGATCAAAAAACTTGACTTCTGATAAAACCAAATAGTACATGCCTTTAAAGATTCACAATCTCCATTTATTGATACTCTCCCGCTGACCGTTTACCTTCTCATCGCTTCCAGCTCTGCATCCAACAATCGCATCCGATGGATATCGAAGGGCGATTTTCCCAAAAATCTAGTCTCCCTGGACCTGAAGTCCAATCCGCTGGCTGGGATCAAACCCGGCGCACTGCAAAATATGCCACGGCTCCGAAAGCTGTAAGTCGAGCTTTTACCCTTCGCACTTTGCAACGCTCGAACGCGGCTAAAGCGCTTCCTTTACTGTCCCTCCGCAGGATTCTTTCCGATGTGCGCGGCCTCAATGAACTACCTCCGCTGGACGGGTGCATTTCGCTCGAGGTGCTGCGGCTGGACCGAGCCAACCTGTCCAAAATACCTGATCATATTTGTAAGACTTCGCCCCGCTTGAGAAGCTTGTAAGTGTGGCCGGCACGTTTCGCATGTCCTATTTCTTATCATTTTATGACCTATTTTCTTTCTCCCTCTCGGTTCCAGGGATTTGAAATCCAATATATTGTTAAGCATTCCAAATGTAACAAACTGTCGTGATTTAAGATTGCTGTAAGTATGCGACCTCTCAACCGAGCATTAGCCCGAAGGTGGCCGGAGACAGGCGAACCCGTGGTGCTGGAGAAAATTACATTTTTCTTTATTATCTTTCTCCGTTGCCGCCCGTTCCGGCGTCCGTGTTCCCGTGGAAATTGGTTTCGAACGCGTCGGGAAAAACAAAC
Organism: Anopheles farauti No. 4; assembly: GCA_000956215.1. Lineage (NCBI taxonomy): Eukaryota > Metazoa > Arthropoda > Insecta > Diptera > Culicidae > Anopheles > Anopheles farauti No. 4. The sequence goes on from JXWZ01003905.1 coordinate 170,964, forward strand.
CACACTCTCCCGCAGAGATTTAGCCAGCAACAGGATCAGCTCGCTGCACGGTGCACCGTTCTCTAGTCTCGGTCAGCTGCACGATTTGCTGCTCTCGAACAATGAAATCGAATCTATTCCGCACGATGCATTCATCGGACTGTCTCGGCTGCAAGTGCTGTAAGTATTCGTCGCTTCCCCCTCGGGGAGGGCCAAGCATTCGAGTCGCGATTGCGAATAAATCATCGGTGAAATTAAATTCAATCGCATTGATCACATTACCGGAATGTTTTCTCTGTTTTTTTTTTCCTCCAAACCCTTCTCCTCCACCACTACCCTGGCAGAGACATGGAATCGAACCGAGTTTTCTTCATCCATGCGGACGCGTTCCGGCCGTTAAAAAAGCTCGAAGACTTGTGAGTACACGCCGTGCCCGGACGTGCGAGCGGCCCACTCTAGCCTTCCCCTGTATCGTTGCAGAAACCTAGGCAATAACCTATTCCCGACGCTACCGACGGCCGGGCTCGAGCGGTTGCTGCATCTGAAAACGTTCAACAATCCGCACCTGCGCGAGTTCCCGCCACCGGAGGCGTTCCCTCGCATCCAGACGCTGGTGCTGTCGTACGCCTACCACTGCTGTTCCTTTCTGCCGCTCACCACGGCCCTACCGAAAGTTCCTAATACCTTCAACATTCGCGAGAACGTACTCTTCCCGACCGACAACGAGTTCGACATGAGCCTGTGGAACAACAGCTACAACGATATCTGGCCGCAGTTGCGTAAGTAACACACGCTTGGTTCTTGCCCGTGGTCGCGGTTTCGGGTAGCACCCGTTTCGGAGAAATTCACTTCAAACAGACTGCATGATAACGTTCGTGAGTTCGGTTGCTTGCACGTCGGAGCGTGAAAAGCGTGTAAAAGCAGTGACGATGGGCACTCGAAAATAGACTCCCATGCCGGGAACTCCACTTCATTTCTATGGTACTCGAAGCTCAACCAAGTGTTACCACTTCGAAGAGAATCAAGCGAGTTTTGCTAGTATCTCGCTACAAATGGGATGTACTACAACTCTATTAGCCCAATGTTTTTCATTCATTCAACTTAGAAGAATTAGTAGCTAAATGATTTTAAACTTTACAAAAATAGTTTTGATTTTCTTCAAGTGACATTTTTTTACATTTGTTTCGTTCTGCTTATCCGTCTGTTTGAATCTAACGAGACTCAATAACTGATGGATACACCAGTTCAAACTATTGACAACAACAATTCGATTAAAATAGATCAATTTAAAAATATAACAGTTTTATAAAATGTCGACATACTGTGGAAAAATTTCTCTCGTTCCCCCTCGCTCTCGCTTAAGCTCTCCAGATTTACGAACGTCGACGTTTACGCTGCAGTGTACCAATGTACCAATGTACCAATGCAGCGTAAACGTCGACATTCTTGGAGCTACCTGGCCACGATGGTCGAGGTTTCCGCTGCTACGCTGGAACAACAACAATTTCTCTCGTTCCCCATCGCTCTCGCTTAAGCTCTCCAGCGTTAGAGGCTAGCTCGTTTGTTC